>LPNX011194229.1:67338-79556 GCA_001517045.1 Pseudotsuga menziesii | reverse complement strand
AGTACTTGTACCACTACCTTGGTTAACTATGGGTTTTCATCCACCATAGATAATGTGACAAATAAGCATTCTTAACTCATGCAATGCCACCTCAACCATGGGAGATGATGTCATATACTAGAATGTAATTCGTTGATTTTTATAGTACATTCTAGTCCTTTTGAGGCCCATTTTGACCTCAAATTCTCTCTAATACTGACATGTTGGTTGATGGGGCCTCCCATGGTCAGATATAAGTGCAGAGCCCTTCTGACATGGTGATAGGATTGGTTTCTTCCATGATTAGATGTAAGTGCAGAGCCATTCTGATATGACTATGGGATTGGCTCCCACATTATCAGATATAAGTGCTAAAGGCCATTCTATGGGAGAATGGAGGCACCTGGTCAATTACCAGGAATACTCAGCTTAGTGCTGAGAGGCCATTCTCTAGGAGAATGGAGGCAGCTGGTCAGTTACCAAGAATACTTAGCTTAGTGCTGAGAGGCCATTCTCTGGGAGAATGGAGGCACCTGGTTAGTTACCAGAAATACTCAGCTTAGTGCTGAGAGGCCATTCTCTAGAAGAATGGAGGCACCTGGTCAGTTACCAGGAATACTCAGCATAGAGCTGAGAGCCCTTCTGACATGATGAGGTCGGATGTAAGTGTAGAGTGCTTCCATGGATGGTAGTAGTTGTGTCCTACCATTCCACTGGTTGTAAGTGTTGGGCCCTTCCACATATGATAGTAGGTGTGTCCTATCATGCTGGTGGTTGTAAGTGTTGGGCCTTTTTCACAGATGATAGTAGGTGTGTCCTATCATGATGGTGAATGTAAGTGCTGGGCCTTTCTAACCTGGTGGTGCATATGTTCCTCTCATGGTCAGATGCAAGTGCTGGGTGTGTCTTTCTGACATGGTTGTTGGATGTGTTCCTCCCATGGTCAGGTGTAAGTGTTGGGCGGGCCATTCTGAATTAGGGTAAGATATAAGTGCTGAAGAAGACCTACATGGAGGCTAGGCCTACAACCATCATGAAAAAGGGCTGGCTCTGTAGAAATTCCTGTGACGAGAAGAATGAAGAGATAGCACCATTTGATTGAGATAGTGGAAGCAGTGATGATGATGATGATCTAGCGTTGCTCCAAATCAAGTGATGATCCAGAATCGATGATGATCCAATAATGATCCATATCCAGTGATGGTCCAAACTTGATGAAGATGACTTAACAATGAAGATGAATTGACGATGAATATGACTTGAAGATGAAGATGACTTAATATGATCCAAATGATACGGAGAAGAAGACTTGTGTTGATAAATTGTGTCGATAGAATACCTTTCTAGTTAAGAGGGAGTGTTGATGTATTTGTAACTTTGGAATGTATTCACTTGTATATCTTATGTATTGTACCCTGATGTTTATTCCAAGAAGTATCTGTAATGTAATTGAGTCATGTCATGCCCTGTTGTTCTAATCGGGAGATTCGATAATGTAAACAAGTCATGTAAAGTCATTGAGGTTAACCCTCCATTGTAAGTCGGGGCAATAGTCCCCACAATTGAGTCAAGTTTAACCCTCCTTGTTGATCGAAGGGAAAATTCCCCATAGTTGTGGGACACTATGGTTATTAGACTCTCATAGATATGTCGGCCCTAGTAAGTAATTGTTAAGTGGGGACGACTTGTTGGAGTGGACAGTAAGTGAATGAAATAATATAAATATAGAGTGAACCTCTCTATTTATTACACACACACTCACTCACTAGGGTGCATGAGTGAGAGAGGAGAAGCTCTCTCAAGACAGAGAGAGAGAACAAGTTGTTGGAGATCATCCTTATGTTTTTGGGTTTTACTGCTGCCATTGGTGCTCATTCTATCTCTGAGGAAGTTGCGGGGTTTTCTCCTTTATGGTTTCCCCGACAAAAATTCTTTGTGTTTCTTGTCTCTTGTGTTTATTGTTGTGCATGTTATTCTCTCGGATAAGATCCTAATATCATATTGCTTAAATGATAAAAATCTAACAATATATAAGCCCGCAGAAATCACTACAAAAACGAAAGCAAAGGGTATATAAAAGAATTGTTCATGGATTACATTAGTAATGTTGAACCAAAGCCATGATGGGGTTCGATCACCCAAGTTGTGCATCCAAAACCACACACTCAAAGGAAAAAATAATAATCACTAATAGTCTAGGCACCAAAAGAATAGACAAAATAACCACGATACAATGAATCCCTCCCTAAAAATGATATGTTATTTCTCCAACCACTACACTCAAATCCAAACAGTTGAGCACCAAATTATCCACACTCTCGCAAATAAGAAAAACATAATCAACATCTTAACGAATACACTAAACCCTAGCAGAGTCGATCTAGGCCATGGAAGAGCCACAAATCAGCTCAACAATGAAAAATATAAAACCCTTCAGTCAGCAAAAGGGAAATCCCGGTTGCTGTAGCCAAGGAAAGTACCAACATTAATGTTGAGCAGAGCTAAAATATGGTCTGCATGTACAGTACATGCTTCCACGTAGCCAACATTTGGGTGAACTAATAAACTTTACATGGACCAAAGCCAGTGTGGAGGAGAATAATGAATACAACAAATAAACCTATATCCACCACCTTCCAAGCTATGTTGTATTACCACTTAGAATATTATCTTAAGCTAGGGTCTTCACCAAATTTATCAGTGTGAATGTTAGGTCCACTGGCCCATATTGTTAACAATTTAGTAAAGTGTTGACCAAGGTCTCCATGGAGTGTGCTTGCTAAGGCTTAATACAAAATTTGCATATGATAATCAATTAATTATCTCCATGTCCATATATTAATCAAATTCTTGCTAAGAGGCATCTAACGAGGAGTCTCAATGCTGCACTTGGAAAAATAAAGAACTATTAGCAATGTTTGTAAGTAAGCCAACAAACCCAAGAAAAAATGACATGGTATTAAATATAAAAGATGTTTATACGAAATAAATCATAACCATTAATCTACATCACTTACATTAACCACACATATTGTACGCCATCAAACTAAAGTAGAAATTCTACTACAAAGATCAGTAGGGGACAACCAATTACAAGTATAAGTATAACAAAAAATACAAAAAAAGAGATGGTTGATGAATATATTCATACAAATGGTATTGTTCACCATTATCACACTAATCCATAGTTAGTCTCTAGCAATAAACTTTACGTGAAAATAGAAGATAGGAGTTTATACATCTCCGATAACTTATAAAAAAACAAATGTATATGATAATTTGAAATGTTATAAGTGGTACCAGATCCATGGTTACAACATTATGGGACCTATGGACTCGTTAACGTTATTGTAGAGTAAAATTCTGCATTTTATAAACTAATAGCAATTTTCCTTTTTCACTTCAAGGTAATCCATGACATTGTCATAATCAACACAACCAAACCTACCAAACCAGCTAAGGAATCAAACTTCAATTTCAGGACAATTGTATGATTTCATCCTAAGAACTACAAGGAATAAGACTGACTTATAAAGGGCTTGAGTAGTAGTTGCAAGGTAAGAGTAATTGGAAGATAGAGTTACAAAATCAACTACAATGACATTAGAAAAAATAAAACTGAGATAAGAATGAGTGCTTAAATAAATTCCAGCCAACAAGGACAATAAGAACCACCACAATAGGAAGGATAAATATTGGTTGAGTTAGATAGTGATAAAAAAACCATTACACCCTCAGAACTGATGAAAACTATGCAATTTTAAAATATGAACTACAAAGTATTAAGGTACATAACCTAAAGAATAGGAAAACTCAACATGAGCTTAATGTAGTATTACTACAGAATTTAACTGAAATTAAACAAAATCCAACACATACTTCGAGTGATGTGGTGGGAGGAACTCATAAGAATGAAAGAGAGAAGGAAAAAAGAGAATGCAAATGAAGTTCCTCTCACAAACCTAGAAAAATAGGTAGCTACAGCACTAGCACAACTGCATCCTCATCCCCACCTAGATACATGAAAAAGTCTAAACACTCACACAATTCTAAACTGAAGCGAGAATTGAAAAATATAACAGGAGAGTTAGAATCATGAGAAAATGATGAGGAATGGATTCTTGGTATGCCTAAATATTTCCATATCTATGCCTATCCAAGCGAACTGAAAGTTTGTCTAGCGATATATAACCTGAATGGGAAAGATGCACGATGGTGGAGGGATTTAAAATTAACCAAAGGAACAAAAGAAGGTAGGATTGATTGGGCATAATTTAAAAGGTTGTTTAAAGAAAAATACTTATCTGAAAGAATTTTGTACGACATATTTCCACTCTACAACTTCGAAGGAGTGTTAGAAAAGGTTGTAAGCTCTATGCAGTTACCATTCAGGATTATACTGAATAAACATAATATTAACTATTAAAGAAACTACATTAATGATAAATGGCTGCTAGATTTGGGAACTCCTCAGTGGAACAAAAGAAAAAAAGATCAAATATGTATTTGTGGAGAAAATTATTAAATAAACTCTGACATATGTGATAAAACAAGTAGGCCTCCTGCCAAGTTTTTGTACGACTGAAATGATTACAAATAAGAACTTTATTATATAAGCCAATGAGATTATAGATTTATATTTATAAAAATATATTTATAATGTTTACTTTAGAAATTATGGATTAATTTTTGGTCAAAATAATGATTAATAGGAAGTCAGTTGTTTATTTATTACATTATTACCTGCCTGCGGTAGGGATAAAAAGTAACTGAACTCACCGAAATGAAAGACCATTTATAATTTTGTCTTAAAATATTGTCTCAAAATAACTCTTTTTTTAACACTGACAAATGAAATCATAAATAATGTCAAATCCAATAAAATTTAAAACAATTACAAGCTAGATCCTACAAGTACATTCCATCGACGATGATTCGAGAAAAACGTCATCACCTGCAACCAATAACATTTCAAATAAATAGATTTTATTAAATTTATATTTAATAGAAAAATGATTTTAGAAAGTTTAAATATGCAAAACTTAAAAAAATGTATATGTAGGAATTAATTAATCACACAACCCAAGCATTATATAGTACCATGAATTCTCATCACACATCATGTGTGAACCTAGGAAAGATAAGTCGCAAATATATTGAGTAAATGCTGAATTTGTGGTAGGGTAGGTCAGCTTTGGAGCGTGTATCGTGTTGGTTCGAAGATGTAAATTTATATTTCAAAGTTTTTATGCTGATGTCTGTAGGAAGCTAGCTCTTGGAAAGGAAAATTGAGAAAAACTTTAGCAACCTGCCACTAATCAAGAATTAAAAAATGTGTTTTTAAAAATTCTATTTAATTAATTTGTTTAATGATGTATCACATATAAAATTATAGAGAAAATTATATAAGAAAAAAATCTTGCTTTTGTACGGATAGATCAATATAACCTTCGTGAAACATATATATATCCCCTGTCGAGGACATAATAAGTGAATGATTTGTCATTTGAAGTAAAGGATGTAAATAAAATGTTATTGATTAATTAAAGAAAAAATTTATGATATTTGTTTTTATGAAGTGAACATCTGGAAAGGTATGTTATAAACATTCTGATTTGTTGCATGCATGAATAATAAAATTTTATCATATGTTATCAATTCTCATGTTATGAGAATTGATATATGACATCCTAAAGTTTTCCCAACACATATTGCTTATATAAACTATGTTTTGGTAAAGTCATAGGTTTGAACCTATGAATGATGCAAGCGTGCATCATATCTATGATACTTTATAAGAATGGAGTTTTGTTTTAAATACCTCTAGATCCTTTATATGGGACAACTAGTGTTAAAATGGGACCAAGCTTGTTAGGGATCTAGGACTTAACAGAATAGGAAAAGTTTAAAAAGAGAAAATATACATAAGATATTTAATAATTAAAAATTTATAAAATTGTGAGGAAATCCCTAATTGTTTCTTAATTCAAAATATTCTTTTTATTTTGTGACTAATTATTCATTGACGTTGTTGAGCTATGTTCATTATCCTAATGAAAATTAAATCTATTCTCTTCTTTCGAATTTCCTCTCTGATCATAACCTTCTAAACCTAAAAAAGAGAGGGCAATCCCTCCTTTTAAAAATATTCTAAGAAGATAAGAATGGAAGGTAGATGGAGGAGCTTATAGAGGCAAAGCTACATGCTTTCCCCAAAAGGTCTGGCCTAGATTTCTATCTTAGTACTCAGAGAGAGTTTCTTCCAGTTGTGTGGCATGGAAAGAGAGAATTTCTAAAAAAGAAAGCTTATGCAAACAAGGAAATACACAATGTTGAGTAAAGGGAACTTGATGGCAGCATCTACTGAATGGTAAAAATTTCACAGCAAATAACCCTAAGTCTAGACAACTAGTCAGCTTGGTTCATCTTGGGGGTGATGTCTACAAAGCTTGAAAGATAATGAATACTTCCAGATATCTATGGTAAGGTGAAATTGGATAGTCCCATATCAAGTTACCTGAAAGGTTTTCATATAAGTTATTTAAGTTGTTGCTCTTACATTCTTGCTTATGAGATAATTTTATTTCTTTAAATATGTATTAATTATATTCCATATTAATATGCTTGGTTAGAAATAAGTATCTATTATATCCAGTCTGGTTATTTGATTTGATAACTTACAGTCTGTTTGAGATTACAAAAAATACTTTCAATTTGATAACTTACAATCTGCAGAAATCAAACTTAATTGCTAACAAAGGACACATCTTCTCTTACCCTCACTTAAAACCATTGACATGAGGCCATTTATTGATGGCTTACGAGGCACATGTACCATCCCAAACCCATCAAGCCATGAAGTCTTTTTTTACATAGATGTCTCTTCAAAAAATTATGAAAAACAGGAGTTAATATATGTTGATGTATTTGTAACTTCGGAATGTATTCACTTGTATATCTTATGTATTGTACCCCGATGTTTATTTCGGGAAGTATCTGTAATGTAATTGAGTCATGTCATGCCCTGATGTTCTGATCGGGAGATTCAATAATGTAAACAAGTCATGTAAAGTCATTGAGGTTAACCCTCCTTGTTGATCGGAGGGCAAAGTCGCCATAGTTGTGGGGCACTAGGGTTATTAGACTCTCATAGAGATGTCGGCCGTGGTAAGTAATTGTTAAGTGGGGTCGACTTATTGGAGTGGAAATTAAGTGAACGAAAGAATATAAATAGAGAGTGAGCCTCTCTATTTATTACACACTCACTCACTCAGTGGGGCGCATGAGTGAGATAGGAGAAGCTCTCTCAAGAGAGAGAGAAAGAGAGAGAAAAAGCTGTTGGAGATCATATTTATGTTTTCAGGTTTTACTGCTGCCATTGTTGCTCATGCTATCTTTGAGAAAGTTGCAGGGTTTTCTCCTTTATGGTTTCCTCGACGAAGATTCTTTGTGTCTCTTGTCTCTTGTGTTTATTGATGTGCATGTTATTCTCTCAGATAAGATCCTAAGATCATATTGCTTAAATGATAAAAATATAACATGGTATCAAAGCTAACCTGAGAAGAAGACACTGTGCAGCTGCAGAAGCTAGAGCTTCTTACCCTTTGGGTCTCTCTTCACAATCCATCAGAAAAATAGGCTAGGCTAACTCTCCATTGAAGGGCGCATCTTTCTGTCAAAGCAAAATTTGATTTTGGGCATTTTCAGTTTTTGCTGCAGGAAATTAGGGCTTTTTACAAAAGAGGAATTTTTGAGTGAGCCCGGCATAGGATTTCTCTCCTCATCAAAATCAAAGTTTAGAGACCTAGGTCGAGATTTTTGGTTTGGTGAAACTCCAGGAAAGTCAAACCCTAGTTTGACCCCGGGTGTGAAAAAACCCTAAAATACTGAAACGAATAAGTTTTGGTAGATTCGCTATATCTAGAGATTGGAGAAGACTTAGAATCCAAAACATTCACAAGAAAAATATAACTTCCTGATGTACACTATGTGCAAGTTTTAGCCTCAGATTCAATATATTCTAGGAGATACGATTCCTCCAAGTTAAGGTTCCAGCCTCTCCCAGGATTCCTCCCCAAACAAGACACTTGGGGAAAATTGATATATCTCGGGCTACGAAGGTCCAAATGAAATTTATCAAGATTTTCCAGAAAGGGTACAGACTTTAATTGCTGTGGTAAAAATTTCAAAATATGAAGATGAAACAGTGACACATGGAAGTCCATACAACTTTGCTATGCTGAACAATCCTGAAATAGGTCACCTTGGGAAAACACTCATAAGTCCCAATTGGTGAAACCAATTCTGATGAAACTTGTGGTGTTGGAACAAGGACAAATGAGGCTACCTCAATGCAAAATTTAATACATAGAGGAGTAGTACTTTCAAATATACCACAGAAATAGTATCAGGCATTTTTGCAGAATAAATTGGTAACATTAGAGAGAATTTGAGGTCAAAAATGGGCCTCAAAAGGACCAAAATGTAGTATAAAAATCAACCAATTACATTCTAGTAGATGACATCATCCCCCATGGTTGAGGTGGCATTGCATGAGTTAAGAATGATTATTTGTCACATTTTCTATGGTTGATGAAAACCCATAGTTAGCCAAGGTAGTGGTACAAGTACTTTTAAGTCATAAAGTGAAGTACTCATAATAAAAGTCATTTCACACTTTCTCATAAAATAATATTATTGTTATTTCAAGTAAAGTACTCACAATTCACTTTCTCATAAAATAATATTATTGTCATTTTCAAGTAAAGTACTCATAATTCATAAAAATGTATTTTCACATTTTTTTATAAGATAATATATTGTCATTTTCAGGTTTTTTAATTTTAAATTATATATTCACTCAATTGTATTTAATATGATGATGCCAAACTAATATATATATATATAATCTTGTACTTTTAAAATAAATTAAATTCATGAATGATATTTATATGAAAAAAATATTTTAGTTATGCATATAAATTAAATTCATTTTTGTTTAATTTTATTTACAAGTTCAAGATAAATAAATGCTAAAGGACAATAAATTTTTGAGAATTTACAATGAATCTTAGTCACATCATTATAGAGTTATTTTATTAATTTTATTTATAGTCAATTTAGAAAAGTAACTCAACCATGGTTATTTATATTGTGCATAAAAAATAGTGTAGGAGGTGAGTTGTCATATATACTCACCCCATAAAACCCCTAACTCATAATATTTTAATATATCTTATATTTTTGCAGTACATCTCTTAGGAGGCCCATTTTTTACCTCAAATTCTCTCTAATGACTAGGGCTTCCTGTTTCAGAAGCTTCCCTCCACAGTTTTTAGAAAATGAGTACATTGGACAACTCACCTTGAAGAGTTAAATATTTATATCTAATCAGATCTGAAAGATTCCAAGTTTTGAAAATTATGGTTTCTCTAACAAACCCTAAATCAACTAGCTCCAGAACCAGGATGGACACCTTGAATCGGTAAGATCTAATATTTTATTATTTACAGTTGAGGTCCTCATTTAAAGATTACTAATCACACTAGCTTGATGACAAGCTTGGTGAGGCTGACAAATTCCAAGCATGGAAGTATAGGATCTCACTAGTTCTTGAAGGAAATGAATTGGACACCTACATAAGTAGAGAGGTTCTAGTTCCAGAGGGAGATGAGGCTAAAAGCCTTACATAAGAAGAACTTGGTCAAGGCCAAGAAGATAATTGTTGATTCAATCACGGATAACCTTATACCACAAGTGTCTTCCCTAAAGACACCGAAAGAGATGGTTGATTCCATGACCAAGCTACTTGAAGGAAAGAACATAAATCACAAGTTGACTTTGAGAAAACAGTTGAAGAATGTGAAGATCCGAAGTGCAGAGACCATACAGTCATACTTTACAAGGGTCTCTCAAATCAAAGAACAACTTGAAGTGGAAGGCTCAAGAAGGAGTCTACCCACGAAACAAATAAAGATAAGTATTTCATTGCCATTTCATGATATTTTTTGTTATGTACTTGTTTATATTCAGTTGATGTGTTATGCATGATAGAATGTTTGCATTAATGACAGTATACTACTAATATGCATGTGATGGGTAAGTAGCTCATGGTGTTATACAAATTTCCATTGCTACTTATCTAGAATGAAACCTCTTTGCTGACATATTGGATTAGTGCACAATCTCAATGTTGTCAGGGTAGAGATGGAAGGCATCTAGAAAGTTTCCGTGAGATATGGATTAATGTTGTATTGGCTAAAATAGTTGCATGATTATATCTTTATGCATAAGAATTTACCATTATGAATATGCATTATGAAATGTTTATAATCATACAAGTGGTGCATTTGACTTGTAGGAAAGATCGCCTACAATCACCTACAAGAAAAGGAGGATGAGACTTGTTCCAAAGAACAAGTGATGACAGTTCAAGATTCACTCTAATAATCCAAAATGAAGAATGATGTCTAGGATGCAGTATTGAGACCTGAAGGGAAGTTCGTAGTTCCATCATGCAGTAGATGGAAACATCGTGGGATACAAGGTAGGATTCGTAGCATGAGGCTTCTCAGGGAAAGAAGTAATACACTGCAAAGAGACATTTGTAACCACCAGAAGTTAAGACACATGACAGGTAGACTCATGTGTGAAAATTAATGAAGGACTTGGATATGATGCACTACCTTCTAGGCATGGAGATGTGGAAAAATGCAGATTGAATCTCCCTGGGACAAGGGAAGTATGCAGCGGATATCTTGAAGAGGTTCAGGATGATGGACTGTAAGGCCATGACCATGATGTATCGTCACATGATTTGTTCCTTGATGTACCTGACGAATACGAGACCAGATATTTGCTTTGTTGTGAACACATTGAGACATGTTCACCTGATGGTTGCAAAGCATGTAGTAAGGTACCTGAATGGTACAATTGAGTTTGGGCTCAAGTATGAGGCGAATCGGAACATTAACCTTGAGAGTTATGTGGATTCGGATTGGGCAGACAATGCCATTAATAATAAGAGCACTTCCGGATGTTTCTTTAGTATGAGATCAGGTGTAATCTCTTGGTTTGGAAGGATGGAGTCCTGCATGGCGTTGGGTACAGCCAAGGAAAAAGATGTTGCCACTTGCTATTTGGGAGGTAGTATATTTCTTTTGAAAACTAATATTTGATTTGATTGATCTGACTTGCATTTTTGTATGATGCAAAGAGGAGCAGTGAAGCTCTAGTATGTGATCCAGATCGATATCTCTCAAAAGAGGGATTTCTAGCGTAGCCGGTAAGACAGGATTTCTGAGCATAAATCCTGGCGAAGCTCGTAGGTTGCTCCGACGTAATCAGTCCTGTAGGTTTTCCCTGGAATGTAATTGGTCCTGGAGAAGCTCACAGGTTATCCTTGGATGTAATCATCCCTGATGCGATTCTATGCAAGAAATGGCTAGAATGAAGTTCTAGTACTTCAAGGAGAAGATTGGTGTTCTCCAGATCGAGGTTCCTTCCAAGAGGAAGTGATGAGTCCGTCAGCCATTCATTAGAGAGAATTTGAGGTAAAAAATGGGCTTCCCAAGAGATGTACTACAAAAATATAAGATATATTAATATATTTTGAGTTAGGGGGTTTATGGGGTAGGTATATATGACAACTCACCTCTTACACTACTTTTTATGCACAATATAAATAACTATGGTTGAGTTACTTTTCTAAATTGACTATAAATAAAATTAATAAAATAACTCTACAATGATGTGACTAAGATTCATTGTAAATTCCCCAAAAAATTATTGTCCTTTAGCATTTATTTGTCTTGAACTTGTAAATGAAATTAAACAAAAAAATATGTTTTTAGGAGTTATTTTTTAATTTATGTTGACTTTTTATATTTAGTACATTCCTCATCAATTTAATTTTAATGTGATTTAATTATGATTTATTTACATTTAAAATTTTAACAATATTATTATAATATTTATTGCATTATTAGAGTAAATTAATATCAAAATCATAATTTCTTTTGATAAATTCATTTTATTGTAAATGAATGTTATAGTTAAATCTCTTCTAGAAAATAATATAAGACTTAATTTATTCTTAAATAAATTATTAAAAAAATATTTATACATTTTGAAAATATTTTTATAATATAAATACTTATCTAAAAAAATTATTTCCACTCATTGCAACTAAAAAAATTATAAATACAAAATATATATGTAAAAGTCAATATTTCCAATTT
>LPNX011194229.1:2213-66682 GCA_001517045.1 Pseudotsuga menziesii | reverse complement strand
ATTATTTTATGAGAAAGTGTGAAATGACTTTTATTGTGAGTACTTTACTTTATGACTTAAAAGTACTTGTACCACTACCTTGGTTAACTATGGGTTTTCATGCACCATAAATAATGTGACAAATAAGCATTCTTAACTCATGCAATCCCACCTCAACCATGGGAGATGATGTCATATACTAGAATGTAATTGGTTGATTTTTATAGTACATTTTGGTCCTTTTGAGGCCCATTTTTGACCTCAAATTCTCTCTAATGCTGACATGGTGGTTGACGGGGCCTCCCATGGTTAGATATAAGTGCAGAGCCCTTCTGACATGGTGATAGGATTGGTTTCTTCCATGATTAGATGTAAGTGCAGAGCCATTCTGATATGACTATGGGATTGGCTCCCACATTATCAGATATAAGTGCTGAAGGCCATTCTATGAGAGAATGGAGGCACCTGGTCAATTACCAGGAATACTCAACTTAGTGCTGAGAGGCCATTCTCTAGGAGATGGAGGCACCTGGTCAGTTACCAAGAATACTTAGCTTAGTGTTGAGAGACCATTCTCTGGGAGAATGGAGGCACCTGGTCAGTTACCAGGAATACTTAGCTTAGTGTTGAGAGGCCATTCTCTAGGAGAATGGAGGCACCTGGTCAGTTACCAGGAATACTCAGCCTAGATTTGAGAGCCCTTCTGACATGATGAGGTCGGATGTAAGTGTAGAGTGCTTCCATGGATGGTAGTAGTTGTGTCCTACCATGCCACTGGTTGTAAGTGTTGGGCCCTTCCACATATGATAGTAGGTGTGTCCTATCATGCTGATGGTTGTAAGTCTTGGGCCTTTTTCATAGATGACATTAGGTGTGTCCTATCATGATGGTGAATGTAAGTGCTAGGCCTTTCTAACATGGTGGTGCATATGTTCTTCTCATGGTCAGATGTAAGTGCTGGGTGTGCCTTTTTGACATGGTTTTTGGATGTGTTCCTCCCATGGTCAGATGTAAGTGTTGGGCAGGCCATTCTGAATTAGGGTAAGATATAAGTGCTGAAGAAGACCTACATGGAGGCTAGGCCTACAACCATCATGAAAAAGGGCTGGCTCTGTAGAACTTCCCGTGACGAGAAGAATGAAGAGATAGCACCATTTGATTGACATAGTGGAATCAGTGATGATGATGATGATCTAGCGTTGCTCCAAATCAAGTGATGATCCAGACTCGATGATGATCCAATAATGATCCATATCCAGTGATGATCCAAACTTGATGAAGATGACTTAACAATGAAGATGACTTGAAGATGAAGATGACTTAATATGATCCAAATGATACAGAGAAGAAGACTTGTGTTGATAAATTGTGTCGAGAGAATACCTTCCTAGTTAAGAGGGAGTGTTGATGTATTTGTAACTTCAGAATGTATTCACTTGTATATCTTATGTATTGTACCTTGATGTTTATTCCAAGAAGTATCTTTAATGTAATTGAGTCATGTCATGCCTCGTTGTTCTGATCAAGAGATTCAATAATGTAAACAAGTCATGTAAAATCATTGAGGTTAACCCTCCATTGTAAGTCAGTGCAATAGTCCCCACAATTGAGTCAAGTTTAACCCTCCTTGTTGATCGGAGGGAAAATTCCCCACAGTTGTGGGACACTAGGGTTATTAGACTCTCATAGATATGTCGACCCTGGCAAGTAATTGTTAAGTGGGGCCGACTTGTTGGAGTGGACATTAAGTGAACGAAAGAATATAAATAGAGAGTGAGCCGCTCTATTTATTACACACACACTCACTCACTGGGGTGCATGAGTGAGATAGGAGAAGCTCTCTCAAGACAGAGAGAGAGAACAAGTTGTTGGAGATCATCCTTATGTTTTTGGGTTTTATTGTTGCCATTGGTGCTCATTCTATCTCTGAGGAAGTTGCGGGGTTTTCTCCTTTATGGTTTCCCCGACAAAAATTCTTTCTGTCTCTTGTCTCTTGTGTTTATTGTTTTGCATGTTATTCTCTCGGATAAGATCCTAATATCATATTGCTTAAATGATAAAAATCTAACAATATATAAGCCCACGGAAATCACTGCAAAAATGAAAGCAAAGGGTACATAAAAGAATTGTTCATGGATTACCTTAGTAATGTTGAACCAAAGCCATGATGGGGTTCGATCACCCAAGTTGTGCATCCAAAACCACACACTCAAAGGAAAAAATAATAATCACTAATAGTCTAGGTACCAAAAGAATAAACAAAATAACCACGATACAATGAATCCCTCCCTAAAAATGATATGTTATTTCTCCAACCACTACACTCAAATCCAAATAGTTGAGCACCAGATTATCCACACTCTCGCAAATAAGAAAAAACATAATCAACATCTTAACGAATACACTAAACCCTAGCAGAGCTGATCTAGGCCATGGATGAGCCACAAATCAGCTCAACAATGAAAAATATAAAACCCTTCAGTCAGCAAAAGGGAAATCCCAGTTGCTGTAGCCGAGGAAAGTACCAACATTAATGTTGGGCAGAGCAAACATATGGTCTGCATGTACAGTACATGCTTCTACGTAGCCAACATTTGGGTGAACTAATAAAATTTACATGGACCAAAGCCAGTGTGGAGGAGAATAATGAATACAATAAATAAACCTATATCCACCACCCTCCAAGCTATGTTGTATTACCACTTAGAATATTATCTTAAGCTAGGGTCTTCACCAAATTTATTAGTGCGAATGTTAGGTCCACTGAGCCATATTGTTAACAATTTAGTAAAGTGTTGACCAAGGTCTCCATGGAGTGTGCTTGCTAAGGCTTAATACAAAATTTGCATATGATAATCAATTAATTATCTCCATGTCCATATATTAATCAAATTCTTGCTAAGAGGCATCTAACGAGGAGTCTCAATGCTGCACTTGGAAAAATAAAGAACTATTAGCAATGTTTCTAAGTAAGCCAACAAACCCAAGAAAAAATGACATGGTATTAAATATAAAAGATGTTTATATGAAATAAATCATAACCATTAATATACATCACTTACATTAACCACACATATTGTACGCCATCAAACTAAAGTAGAAATTCTACTACAAAGATGAGTAGGGGACAACCAATTACAAGTATAAGTATAACAAAAAATACAAAAAAAGAGATGGTTGGCGAATATATTCATAAAAAGGGTATTGTTCACCATTATCACACTAATCCATAGTTAGTCTCTAGCAATAAAACTACTTGAAAATAGAAGATAGGAGTTTATACATCTCCGATAACTTATAAAAAAGCAAATGTATATGATAATTTGAAATGTTATAAGTGGTACCAGATCCATGGTTACAACATTATGGGACCTATGGACTCGTTAACGTTATTGTAGAGTAAAATTCTGCATTTTATAAACTAATAGCAATTTTCCTTTTTCACTTCAAGGTAATCCATGACATTGTCATAATCAACACAACCAAACCTACCAAACCAGCTAAGGAATCAAACTTCAATTTCAGGACAATTGTATGATTTCATCCTAAGAACTGCAAGGAATAAGACTGAGTTATAAAGGGCTTGAGTAGTAGTTGCAAGGTAAGAGTAATTGGAAGATAGAGTTACAAAATCAACTGCAACGACACTATAAAAAATAAAACTGAGATAAGAATGAGTGCTGAAATAAATTCCAGCCAACAAGGACAATAAGAACCACCACAATAGGAAGGATAAATATTGGTTGAGTTAGATAGTGATAAAAAAACCATTACACCCTCAGAACTAATGAAAACTATGCAATTTTAAAATATGAACTACAAAGTATTAACGTACATAACCTAAAGAATAGGAAAACTCAAGATGAGCTTAATGTAGTATTACTGCAGAATTTAACTGAAATTAAACAAAATCCAACACATACTTCGAGTAATGTGGTGGGAGGAACTCATAAGAATGAAAGAGAGAAGGAAAAAAGAGAATGCAAATCAACTTCCTATCACAAACCTAGAAAAAGAGGTAGCTACAGCACTAGCACAACTGCATCCTCATCCCCACCTAGATACATGAAAAAGTCTAAACACTCACACAATTCTAAACTGAAGCGAGAATTCAAAAATATAACCGCACCAGTCTTTGAAGGTGAGTTAGAATCATGAGAAAATGATGAGGAATGGATTCTTGGTATGCCTAAATATTTCCATATCTATGCCTATCCAAGCGAACTGAAAGTTTGTGTAGCGATATATAACCTGAATGGGAAAGATGCACAATGGTGGAGGGATTTAAAATTAACCAAAGGAACAAAAGAAGGTAGGATTGATTGGGCATAATTTAAAAGGTTGTTTAAAGAAAAATACTTATCTGAAAGAATTTTGTACGACATATTTCCACTCTACAACTTCGAAGGAGTGTTAGAAAAGGTTGTAAACTCTATGCAGTTACCATTCAAGATTATACTGAATAAACAGAATAGAAAATATTAAAGAAACTACATTAATGATAAATGGCTGCTAGATCTAGGAACTCCTCAGTGGAACGAAAGAAAAAAAGATCAAATATGTATTTGTGGAGAAAATTATTAAATAAACTCTGACATATGCGATAAAACAAGTAGGCCTCCTACCAAGTTTCTGTACGACTGAAATGATTACAAATAAGAACTTTATTATATAAGCCAATGAGATTATAGATTTATATTTATAAAAATATATTTATAATGTTTACTTTAGAAATTATAGATTAATTTTTGGTCAAAATAATGATTAATAGGAATTCAATTGTTTATTTATTACAATATTACTTGCCTGCAGCAGGGATAAAAAGTAATTGAACTCACCGAAATGAAAGACCATTTATAATTTTGTCTTAAAATATTGTCTCAAAATAACTCTTTTTTTAACATTGACAAATGAAATCATAAATAATGTCAAATCCAATAAAATTTAAAACAATTACAAGCTAGATCCTGCAAGTACATTCCATCGACGATGATTCGAGAAAAACGTCATCACCTGCAACCAATAACATTTCATATAAATAGATTTTATTAAATTTATATTTAATAGAAAAATGATTTTAGAAAGTTTAAATATGCAAAACTTAAAAAAATGTATATGTAGGAATTAATTAATCACACAACCTAAGCATTATATAGTACCATGAATTCTCATCACACATCATGTGTGAACCTAGGAAAGATAAGTCGCAAATATATTGAGTAAATGCTGAATTTTTGGTAGGGTAGGTCAGCTTTGGAGCGTGTATCGTGTTGGTTCGAAGATGTAAATTTATATTTCAAAGTTTTTATGCTGATGTCTGTAGGCAGCTAGCTCTTGGAAAGGGAAATTGAGAAAAACTTTAGCAACCTGCCACTAATCAAGAATTAAAAAATGTGTTTTTAAAAATTCTATTTAATTAATTTGTTTAATGATGTATCACATATAAAATTATAGAGAAAATTATATAAGAAAAAAATCTTGCTTTTGTATGGATAGACCAATATAACCTTCATGAAACATATATATATCCCCTGTCGAGGACATAATAAGTGAATGATTTGTCATTTGAAGTAAAGGATGTAAATAAAATGTTATTGATTAATTAAAGAAAAAATTTATGATATTTGTTTTTATGAAGTGAACATCAGGAAAGGTATGTTATGAACATTCTGATTTGTTGCATGCATGAATAATAAGAGTTTATCACATGTTATCAATTCTCATGTTATAGGAATTGATATATGGCACCCTAAAGTTTTCCCCTACACATATTGTGTATATAAACTATGTTTTGGTAAAGTCATAGGTTTGAACCTATGCATGATGTAAGCGTGCATCATATCTATGATACTTTATAAGAATGGAGTTTTGTTTTAAATACTTCTACATCCTTTATATGGGACAACTAGTGTTAAAATGGGACCAAGCTTATTAGGGATCTAGGACTTAAGAGAATAGGAAAAGTTTAAAAAGAGAAAATATACATAAGATATTTAATAATTAAGAATTTATAAAATTCTGAGGAAATGAAAGGAAATCCCTAATTGTTTCTTAATTCAAAATATTCTTTTTATTTTGTGACTAATTATTCTTTGAGGTTGTTGAGCTATGTTCATTATCCTAATGAAAAATAAATCTATTCTCTTCTTTCGAATTTCCTCTCTGATCATAACCTTCTGAACCTGAAAAAGAGAGGGCAATCCCTCCTTTTAAAAATATTCTAAGAAGATAAGAATGGAAGGTAGATGGAGGAGCTTGTAGAGGCAAAGCTACATTTTTTCCCCAAAAGGTCTGGCCTAGATTTCTATCTTAGTACTCAGAGAGAGTTTCTTCCACTTGTGTGGCATGGAAAGAGAGAATTTCTAAAGAAGAAAGCTTATGCAAACAAGGAAATAGACAATGTTGAGTAAAGGGAACTTGATGGCAGCATCTACTGAATGGTAAGAATTTCACAACAAATAACCCTAAGTCTAGACAACTAGTCATCTTGGTTCATCTTGGGGGTGATGTCTGCAAAGGTTGAAAGATAATGAATAGTTGCAGATATCTATGGTAGGGTGAAACCGAGTAGTCCCATATCAAGTTACCTGAAAGGTTTTCATATAAGTTATTTAAGTTGTTTCTCTTACATTCTTTCTTATGAGATAATTTTATTTCTTTAAATATGTATTAATTATATTCCATATTAAGATGCTTGGTTAGAAATAAAGTATCTATTATATTCAGTCTGGTTATTTGATTTGATAACTTACAATCTGCAGATATAAAACTTAATTGCTAACAAAGGACACATATTCTCTTACCCTCACTTAAAACCATTGACATGAGGCCATTTATTGATGGCTTATGAGGGACATGTAGCATCCCAAACCCACCAATCCACGAAGTCTTGTTTTACAGACACGTCTCTTCAAAAAATTATAAAAATCAAGAGTTAATATCTAAGCTCGTCGAAATCACTACAAAAACGAAAGCAAAGGGTACATAAAAGAATTGTTCATGGATTACCTTAGTAATGTTGAACCAGAGCCATGATGGGGTTCGATCACCCAAGTTGTGCATCCACAACCACACACTCAAAGGAAAAAATAATCATCACTAACAGTCTAGGTACCAAAAGAATAAACAAAATAACCACGATACAGTGAATCCATCCCTAAAAATGATAGGTTATTTCTCCAACCACTACAGTTAAATCCAAACAGTTGAGCACCAGATTATCCACACTCTCCCAAATAAGAAAAAAATAATCAACATCTTGACGAATACACTAAATCCTAGCAAAGCCAATCTCGGCCATGCCAGAGCCACAAATTAGCTCAAGAATGAAAAGGATAAAACCCTCAAGTCAGCAAAAGGGAAATCCCTGTTGCTGTAGCCGAGGAAAGTACCAGCATTAATGTTGGGCAGAGTGAAAATATGGTCTGCATGTATAGTACATGCTTCCACGTAGCCAACATTTGGGTGAACTAATAAACTTCACATGGACCAAAGCCAGTGTGGAGGAGAATAATGAGTACAACAAATAAACCTATATCCACCACCCTCCAAGCTATGTTGTACTACCACTTAGAATATTATCTTAAGCTAGGGTATTCACCAAATTTATCAGTGCAAATGTTAGGTCCACTGAGCCATAGTGCTAACCATTTAGTAAAGTGTTGACCAAGGTCTCCATGGAGTGTGCTTGCTAAGGCGTGATACAAAATTTGTATATGATAATCAATTAATTAACTCCATGTCCATATATTACTCAAAATATTGCTAAGAGGTATCTAACTAGGAGTCTCAACGCTGCACTTGGAAAAATAAAGAAGTATTAGCAATGTTTCTAAGTAAGCCAACAAACCCTAGAAAAAAATGGCATGGGATTAAATATAAAAGACGTTTATATGAAATAAATCTTAACAATTAATATACATCACTTACATTAACCATGCATATTGTACCCCATCAAACTAAAGTAGAATTCATTCTACTACAAAGCTGAGTAGGGGACAAACAATTACAGGTATAAGTGTAACGCAAAAATAAAAATAAAAGGATGGTTGATGAATATATTCATAAAAACGGTATTGTTCACCTTTATCACACTAATCCATAGTTAGTCTCTAGCAATAAAACTACTTGAAAATAGAAGATAGGATTTTATACATCTCCGATAACTAATAAAAAAAGCAAATGTATATGATACTTTTGAGATATTATAAGTGGTATCAAATCCATGGTTACAACGTTATGTGACCTATGGACTCGTTAATGTTATTGTAGAGTAAAATTCTGCATTTTATAAACTAATAGCAATTTCCTTTTTCACTTCAAGGTAATCCATGACATTGTCATAATCAACACAACCAAACCTACCAAACCAACTAGGGAATCAAACTTCAATTTCAGGACAATTGTATGATTTCATCCTAAGAAATGCAAGGAATAAGACTGAGTTATAAAGGGCTTGGGTAGTAGTTGCAAGGTAAGATTAATTGGAATATAGAGTTACAAAATCAACTACAACGACACTAGAAAAAATAAAAATGAGATAAGAATGAGTGTTGAAAGAAATTCCAGCCAATAAGGACAATAAGAACCACCATAATAGGAAGGATAAATATGGGTTGAGTTAGACAGTGATAAAAAAGCCATTACACCCTCAAAACTGATGAAATTATGCAAGTTTAAAATATGAACTACAAAGTATTAAGGTAGATAACCTGAAGAATAGGCAAACTCAACATGAGCTTGATGTAGTATTACAGCATAATTTAACAGAAATTAAACAAAATCCAACACATAGTTCGAGTAATGTGGCAGGAGGAACTCATAAGAATGAAAGAGACAAGGAAAAAGGAGAATCCAAATCAAGTTCCTCTCACAAACCTGGAAAAATAGGTATCTACAGCACTACTACAACTGCATCCTCATCCCCACCTAGATACATGAAAATGTCTAAACACTCACACAATTCTAAACTGAATGGGGAATTCAAAAATATTAACACACCAGTCTTTGAAGGTGAGTTAGAATCATGAGAAAATGATGAGGAATGGATTTTTGGTATGTCTAAATATTTCCATATCTATGCCTATCCAAGTGAACCAAAAGTTCGTCTAGCGATATATAGCCTGAATGGGAAAGATGCACAATGGTGGAGGGATTTAAAATTAACCAAAGGAACAAAAGAATGCAGGATTGATTGGGCATAATTTGAAAGGTTGTTTAAAGAAAAATACTTATCTGAAAGAATTTTGTACGACATATTTTCACTCTACAACTAAAAAGGAGTGTTAGAAAAGGTTGTAAGCTCTATGTAGTTATCATTCAGGCTTATAATGAATGAACACAACAGAAAATAGGTGATATTCATGTCTTATCTAATCTTAAAGATGCATTTCCATATGAAATACCTGGCCTTGCACCTAAAAGAGATCTAGACTTCTTTATTAATTTGTTTCCCAGAGCAGTACCAGTATAAAAAGCACCTTTTTAGATGGGTGCCCCAGAATTGGTAGAGTTAAGAATTCAATTGCAAGAATTAGTTGAGAAAGATTACATTAGTCCAAGTGTATCACCTTTAGGAGCTTCAATTCTCTGTGAAAAATAAGGATGGGACTATTAGAATGTGCATTGATTATCGTTATCTTAACAAATTGACTATTAAGAATAAATATCCACTCCTTAGAATTGATGACTTGTTTGATCATGTCGAAAACACAAAAATCTTCTCCAATATATATTTAAGATTAGGATATCACCAAGTGAGGATTCAAGAAGAGGATTTTGCAAAGAATACTTTCCGAACTAGATGTGGGCATTATGAATTTGTGGTAATGCCTTTTGGAATGACCAATGCACCCACAACTTTCATGTGTTTGATGAACAACATTGTCAGCTAGTATTTAAATACGTTTGTTCTAGTATTCATAGGTGACATTATGATTTACTTAAAGAATGAATAACAACATGTTGAACATTTAAATTTAGTTTTATAAATCCTACAGGAACTTTAGCTTTATGCCAAGTTCTCTAAATGCGATTTCTTCAAGAAAGAAATTCAGTACCTTGGGCATATTATATCTGAAGAAGGTATAACAATAGGTCCTATGAATATGAAGTTAATAATGGAATGACCTACTCCACATAATGTCTCTGATGTTAGATATTTCATGAGGTTAGTTGGGTACTACATAAAGATCATAGAAGGTTTCTCTAAGATAGCTTGTCCTATTATGTCTTTACAAAATAAATAAGATCAATTCATTTGGAATGAAACGTGTGAAGTCAATTTCATAACACTTAAAGAATTGCTGGCAAAGGCACCTGTATTAAAAGTAGCTGACATGGATAAAGATTTTGTAGTTTGCACGGATGCATGCAAGGAAGGATTAGGTATTATGTTACAAGATGACCATGTAATTGCATATGAATCACGAAAATTAGAAGACGGAGACAAACATTATGGAACTCATGACATGGGTTTCCTGCAATCATACCTGCCTTAACTATGTTAGACACTACCTTATGGGGAATACATTTGTTCTAAAAACAGATAACGTAAGTCTAAAATACATTTTTGAACAACCCAACTTAAATGCTAGATAATCACGATGGTTAGATTTTATCAGTGAGTATGATTTTGAATTAAGAACATATAAAAAGTAGAAAAAACAAGGTTGCAAATGCCTTAAGCAGGCGACTCCACCTTCTACACGAAATTTCTTTGAGTAAAACATAGGACAATTTATAAACAAAAATTAAATAAGCAATGGAAAATGATCCATTTTTTGTTGAAATTACAAATAAGTTACAGAAAAACAGTAAGTAATTACAACATCAAGTGTATTAATTGATGAAAAGGGATATCTCTGGTCAAAAGGTAGGTTGTATGTACTCGTAAATTCAAATATTAAATATCATATTTTAACTAAATTTGATAAGAAACTATACACAGGGAATCTTGGTTATCAAAAGATGGTTACAACAGTTAAGAAACATTATTTTTGGCCAAAAATGAGAATTGACATTGTTGATTTCATAGCTAGGTGTCTAGAATGTCAACAAATTAAACTAAACACCAACACCCCGCTTGACTAGTACAAACCTTGCATTTAACAGAGTGGAAATGGGAGGTAATCAATATGGATTTCATAACAGGTTTATCAAAAAGAAGAAAACAAAATGAATCAATCATGGTAGTGGTAGATAAGTTATCAAAATCTGCACACTTTATTCCAGTAAAGTCAACTTTTAAAGTAGTTAATATCGCTGAAATTTTTCTGCGAGAAATTTTTATTTTGCATGTAATCCCAAAGGCAATCACATCTGATGGTTATTCTAAGTTTACAGGTTAATTTTGGAAGAATCTATTTGTAGGATTAGATACTCAACTGAGTTTTAGCACCGCATAACATCCACATACTGATGGATAGACAGAATGTGTTTGTAATACCCCAGTTTCAACCTCCAATTGCATTAAATTATAAATGATGTAAATAGCATTAATAAATCATGGTGTGGAGATCAAGGAAAAGTCCCCGCCATGGATTTAGTGATCTTTGTTTTGGCAATTAAAAGTGATGTCGATGGTTATTGTGCTAGCAGATGGCACAATATAATTGTCTACATCATGTAAATATGCAATTAATAAAATACCCACAACTAGCTATGTCAATGCAATATTAAAGAGATGGGGGCATGATTTCACAAGGAATAGGGGTGGGGGGGTGGGGGGGGTATTTAAAACCTTGATCCAATGGGGAAAATCCAAATTTCAAAGGGAAAACCCATACAGCTTTCAAATACCCATTTTGTCCTTTGTGCCCAGTCATCCAAAAGTGGTTGAGTTAGTTAATGCATGGAGATGGGAAGAGTATGGGAGTCAAAATCGAATTGGGAAGCCAAACATTTGTGGGGAAATGTGTTTTTGAATTCTTGGGAAAGTACATGCTTGGAAATGCATGCCCATCCCATTGTTCATCCATCACTTTTTCTCTCTCATGCAACTGGAGCTCCTGTGCGTTTCCCTTCATGATTTTGGTTTTTCTCCATTTTTCCCATGGCTGGAAATTCATTTTGGTCTTGCTGGGTGAATGTGTAGCAAGGATTCACAATTTGGGAATTTTTTAGAACCATTTTTGTCTCCTCACGCATGGTCTGGAGCTCTAGGAATTTTTCCTCATGTTTGCAGTAGTTTTCTGTGTTTTCCCCATGGATGGGAAGTTGTTTTGATAATGCTCAGCGGCTGGGATCTCTCCTAGGTGTTTTTTGTTGTTCCATCCTTCACATGGTTGGGGAATTTTGTTTTTGGGTGTTTCACAGTCAATGGAAGAGTAGATCCATGAATTGGGGAATTGAAGGGGCCGTGTTTTCCCACATGAAGCCCATAGAACGTTTCTGAAATGAATTTCTTATCCTGGGTCATTTTTCCCTGTTCACCATTATTGAATTTTGTTTCCAAGACGTTCTTATCATGCCCAGAACTTGTATTTTGTTGTGTGGTGTATCCTTGTGTTGGCTTGGCTGAGTAAGCCCAAGAATCCATCTGTTAGTGGGATAACTACATTGGGATGACATTATTGGCTTGACTGTGGGTGTTTGGCCTTGTTGTGTGTAACTATGTGTCCCCTAGTTCCTTGTGGAAATCATGCTCATCTCGGGGGTGGCAGTGATGCTGAGAGATTAAGGAGCACACTGGCCTATGGTTGGGTCGAACGTTGCAGCGACATAGCTAGTTGCAGGGAAGCTTCTTCTTAAGATAAGTATTCTTGTATTTACCTCTGCATTGTATTTGCTTCATAAATTATCATGAACATGTTAAATGCTTCAAAAGGATGAATGTTGTTTGTTTTATGAGTAGGAATAGCATGAATGTGTTGAATGAAATGTATTTGTTTCCGCTGTAGATTGCATTATGCATCTGTAAATGTTTTATGTTCAATTCATTTTATTGTTTATGTTCATGGGGCTTATATTTCTTTATTAAATGATAGCAGTGTCGTTAGTCTCGTCCTCTCGGAGGGGAGGGGACGTGACAGTGTTAACCAAATCATTGAAGACACATTAAGAATGTATGTTATGAAAATCCCTTCGAAATAGGAGGACTACTTGCATTTGGAATTATTTGCCTGTAATAATGGCTACCAGGCCTCTACTAAAATGTCACCATTTGAAGTTTTATATTGAAGAAAATGTAGAACCCTAGTTACTTGGGATGAGACAATGGATAGGCTTGTGTAGGACCTGGTTTTCTTAAGGATTTGGAAAATATGGTTAACGAGGTAAAAAATAATTTAAAAGAAGCTTAGGATCGACAAAAAAAGTTATGCTGATAAGTTTTTTAAAGATAAAGAGTATACGGTAGGTGTTCATGTGTACCTAAAGGTCAAGGAAAAGAGAAGCACACTTAGAATGGGAAAGTGCAGCAAATTCGCCCCAAGATATTGTGTACCCTTAAAAATTATGGCAAAGCTAGTTCCAATTGCATATCGGTTGGATTTACCAACTCACATTAAAGTCCACAATGTATTCCATGTATCTCTTCTAAAGAAATATGTATATGATCCTAAACATATTATTGATAGGAATATATTGGAGGTGGAACTAAAAGGAGAATTTCTACCAGAACAACAATGTAAACTGGATCGAAGGGAAACACAGCTCAGGAACATAACTATCATTCAAGTGAAGGTGAAATGGATGCACTTCGAGCCTGAAGAATCCACATGGGAAAAGGAGGAGGCTATGAGAGAATCCTACCTCTTTTTTATGAATAAACACTGGGACAATGTTGTTTTTAAGAGGGGTGGGACGTAACATCCTAAAGTTCCCCCCTAGACATACTGTGTATATAAACTATGTTTAGGTAAGTCATAGGTTTGAACCTATGAATGAGGCAAGGCCTCATAAACTATGATACTTTATAAAAATGGAATTTTGTTTTAAATACTTATAGCAACTTCATATGTGACAACTAGTGCCAAAAGGGAACCGATCTTATTAGCAGTCTAGGACTTAAGAGAATAATAAAATTTTAAAAAGAGAAAATATAAATAAGATATTTAATAATTAAGAATTTATATAATTGTGAGGAAATGAAAGAAAAAATCCCTAACTATTACTTAATTCAAAAAGCTTCTTTTTATTTTGAGACTGATTATCCATTAAGGCTGCTGAGTTATGTTCATTATCCTAATGGAAAATAACTCTATTCTCTTCTTTTCAATTTCATCTCTGATCATAACCTTCTAAACCTGAAAAAGAGAGAGAAATCCCTCCTTTTTAAAAATATTCTAAGAAGATAAGAATGGAAGGTAGATGGACGAACTTGTGGAGGAGAACTACCTTTTTTCCCCAAAAGGTATGGCTTGGATCTTCTATCTGAGTACTCAGAATCAGTTTATTCTAGTTGTGTGGCATGGAAAGAGAAAATTCCTGAAAGAGGATGCTTATGCAAACGAGGAAATCTGGAATGTTGAGTAAAGGGAACCTGATGGAAGCCATCTACTTAAAGGTAAGAATTTTATAGCAAATAACCCTAAGTATAGACTACTAGTAAGTTTGGTTCATCTTGGGGGTGATGTATGAAAAGGTTGAAATATATGAACAGTTTCATATGGTAGGGTGGAACTAGGTAGTCCCATATCATTTTTTATGAAAGGTTTCAGATAAGTTATTTAATTTGTTGTTGTTACATTCTTGTTTATTAGATAATTTTATTTCTTTAAATATGTATTACTTATACTCCATATTAAGATGTTTGGTTAGAAACAAAGTATCTATTATATTCGGTCTGGTTATTTGATTTGATAACTTACAGTCTGTGTGATATTATAAGAAAATACTTTGAATTTCCTAGGAATTAATATTGCTAGGGTTTGATATTTATTTCCTTATTAAATTTTTATTATTTGAATAAATTCTGCATATTCTAATATAAAATAGTAATTGGGGTTTGATAATCATTTCTTTATTTAAATTATTATTAATTAAATAATTATTGATTATGTTAATGTAAAAGAGTGATTAGGGTTTGTTATATATTCTTTATTAAATTTTTAATTATTTGAGTAATTTATGAGTATTTTAATGTATATATATAAAAAAGGTTATTTAGGGTTTAGATTGATTATGTTTAAAGGATTGTTTCAATGTTTTGAAAATATAGTATGATACATCTTATCATTATAATTAGGTAGAATATATAGGTATATATAAAACTGTAAATATATACATATACAAATCGTTTTCCCTTTATATGTTTAAAAGGAATTAATAAAGTAAAGGAAGTAAATTATTGTAGAAGCATCAAATAAGATAAGAGGGGAACTAAACCCTAAACCCCAAAAATAAATACTAATAATATTTATAGTAAAATAACAAATAAAAATTTAAATATAAAATAAACATTAGCTTTGTACATTCGATTGTATTAGGAAGAGAAATACACCTATAATCAATACACAACAAATAATATCCAGATGGTATTTTTAGCATTTAAATCCTTATATAAGATATAGTAGATAACAATGAAACTAAATCAAATCCGTGACAGGATCTCCCAAAACTCTAACAGAATTTAAACAGTTAAATTAAGAAACAAATATTGGGTTCACCTGAACCTTGATTTGTATTCATATACAAATCCCCATGTCATCCATTATAGAAGAACACCAAATAACAAGAGTAAAAATAACCATATCAAGATATATATATATATATATATATATATATATATTGTTCGATACAATCATTGCAAGTCCACATGACTGAAACAACACATAGAGCATAATCATCGAACTAGCAATGGATGCCCAATAATGCAATTATACATAACCATTAAACAAATTAAGCATAAGATTATGCAAGTCAACGAACGCCATTCATAACACATCCACAACAGGATAGTAAATGTTGCAATCAAAAGCAATATAAATAACCCAAAAATAATCATAAACATAATAATATATAACATATCCAAAACCTTGTAGCAAAGAGAATGAGGATTGGGAAATCCCTCTGCATTTTTATTCATCCATAGTAATACACATAAAAATCCCTGCAACTGAAGAGTTTATACAAAATGTATTCATGTTTTTCTTTCTTGTCATGATAAATATTTAACCCCAACCATCATGAATCTATGAAAGGATTGACAGGAACCCAAAGAAGAGATAAAATATGTCACGTCCCCTCCCATCCACTCGAGAGAGAACACGACCATTATGCTATCTAATTCCGGAAAGTTAAATCCATGAATATACACATGATAAAAATGCATTGAACTTAAACATACACATATGCATAAATTATTAACATATAGCGGAAGCAAAATTCATTCATTCACAACATTTAACATGTTCATTTAATTCATAAACACATATACAATTGCAAAGATAAAACATACAATAATACTTATCTTGAAAGTAGCTTCTCCTGCAACCAGCTAAGTCACTACAACATTCCACCCAACCATAGGCCAGTGTGCTCATCAATCTCTCAGCAACACTGACACCCCCGAGCTGGGCATGATTCCCACAAGGAATAAGGGAACACTAGTAGACTCACACATAGCCAAGGATACAAAAAAAACTCAACCAACCCAAATAGTTGTGTTTATCAGGCTACAAATGAGCTAGAAAGGATGAATTCTAAGCTAGTGAGGTCAACCCCAGAGCTATGGACACCTGCACCAGATCTAACCTAGATTCTAAAAAATATACACACCCAACACAAGGAATAATTCCCTTCTCTGCTACATAGTCCCTCAGGCTATGCCTTTCCTTCTAGTGCTATTCAGGGTGTGCAAAGAAGAAATCCAACCCCCTAGCTCTGTCTGTGAGGTTCCTTCTTACACTAGGTTTATCAAGCTATTTCAAACCCTGTTTCCACTCCCAAATTAGTTCAGAGATCAAACAAAAGATGTATACACAGCAATTACATTTCTGGGATTGAAGGAAAACATCACAGAGGCCAAAATCGGGAATGGAAATTAAGTAAAATAGCTCATCCTATGCAATTCATTTTCAAAAACGTTTATTGCCTTCACATGAGAAAAAACAAATTCATCCAACACCCAAAAATTGTGGGTCTCTTCTCCCACTCGTTGTGCAACCCAAAAAAAAATTCCTACCTGGGTAATGAGGAAAACAACAACCAAAACACCCAACAGAGATCCCAGCCACTCACTATTAGCAAAACAACTTCTCGGCCATGGGGAAAAAACACAGGAAACTGCAAAAACGTGAATGAGAGTACCTAGGAGCTCGAAAAATGTGGACGCATGAGGGAATGGGCAGCATTTTGGGGCAATAACTTGCCCCATAATTCAAAATCATGTTTTCCAAAAACTGATGGCTTCTCCAATTCGAATTTGGGCTGTCATACCTTTCCCATCCCATGCAATAACCAGCTCAACCAATTTTTGGGAGTAATAAATGATTGGATGAATAAGACAAGAAAGGTAGTTGACAATTTGATGGGTTCTCCCTTTGAAATTTGGATTTTCCCCATTGGCCCCAAAGGTTTGAATATCCCCCACATTTACTCATAGGAAATCATGCCCCCATCTCATTATTGTTGCATTGACATAGCTGGTTGTGGGTTTTTAATTAAATTGCATATTTACATTATGTCCAAAATTATAATGTGTTGGCTATGTCAAAATACCATCAACATCAATTTTTAATCCCCGAAAAATAAAACGCTAAATCGATGGTGGGGATTTGCCTTTAGCTCCACACCATGATTAATTACAATATATACATCATATGCATTTAATGCAAATGGGGTCAAAACTGAGGTGTTACAAAATATCCATATGAGCAACTGAAGATGCAAAACTCCAACATCATTACAGAGATCAAACTTAATCACTGATGAAGGACACTTATTCTCTTATCCTCACTTAAAACTCGTGGCACGAGACCAATTATTGATGGATTACCATAAAAGCGTAGCATCCCAAACCCACCAAGCCACTAAGTATTCTTTTATAGAGACTACCCTAGAAAAATTTATAAAAAAGACAGGAGTTAATATCTAAGCCTGTGACAAATCACTACAAAAAAGAAAAGAAAATGGTACATACAAGAATGCTCATGGCTTACCTTAGTACTCTGAAACTAGATCAGTGATGGGGTTCAACACACTCATAGGAAAATATAATCATCAATAACAGTCTAGGCACCAAAATAATAAACAAAATAACCATGTTACAGTGAATCCCTTTCTAAAAATGATATTTTGTTTCCCCAACCACTACGCTCAAAGCCAAAGAGTTGAGCACCAAACGAGACACACTCTCGCAAATAAGAAAAAAATAACCAGTAGCCTGATGAATACACTAAACCCTAGCAGAGTCAAGCTTGGTTGTGGCAAATCCATGACTCATCTCAACAACGAAAAAGATAAAACCCTCGAGCTAACAAAAGGGAGAGCCCAGTTGTTGCAATCAAGGAAATTACAAACTTTAATGTTGAGCATAGCGAGAAGGTGGAAGTTGTCCTGCATGTAATATACATGCTTCCACATATCCAACAGCTGGGTAAACTAATAAACTTCACATGGATAAGATCCAGCATGGAGGAGAACAATAAATACAACAAATAAACCTATATATGCCACCCTCCAAGCTATATCGTATTACCACTTAGAATATTACCTTAATCTAGGGTCTTCACCAAATTTATCAACATGAATGTTAGGTCCAATGAGCCATAGTGTTAACCAATTAGTAAAGTGTTGACCAAGGTCTCCATGGAGTGTGCTTGCTGAGGATTAGTACAAAATTTGCATATGATAATCAATTAATTAACTCCATGTCCATATATTAATCAAACTCTTGCTAAGAGGCAGCCCGCAGGGGTGTAGACTGACTGACAAGTGCATGTAAATGAAGAAATATTGTAAAGGAGCTCTCAAGTACAAATCTCACCCTGACTTATCTGTTCCCCATGTTTGCAGGCTATGTGGACGCACCTAGGGTTATAGTGGTAGCCGACGGGAATGGACCCCATGTCACGCAAGTACCAGAACCACCCAGTTACCGATTCCCCCAGTATAAAAAAAGTTTCGCTAAGAGGTATGTAACCATGAGTCTCAACGCTACACATGGAAAAATAAATAGGTATTAGCAATGTTGCTAATTAGTCAGCCAACAATCCTGAGAAAAAATGACATGGGATTAAATATAAAATACATTTACATGAAATAAATCATAACAATTAATATACATCACTTACATTAACCACGCATAATGTACCCCATCAAACAAAAGTAGAATTCATGCTACTACAAAGTTGAGTAGGGGAAAAACAATTACAAGTATAAGTATAACACAAAATTACCAAAAAAAAAGATGTCCAATTAATATATTCATACAAATGGTATTGTTCACCATTATCACACTAATACATAATTACTCTTTAGCAATAAAACTACTTGAAAATAGAATATAGGAGTTTATAAAACTTCAATAACTTATAATAATAATAAATGTATATGAGAATTTTGAGATGTTACATGATATGATTACATTGTGAAGAAAAAAAACAAGTTGAGAATGACTAAAGGTACTTAGGAGAAGTACCTCCATGTAAGGAATATGGATGAATATTTAAGACAAATTGGAAAAGAAATATGGTTAAAAGTATATGGCAAGGTCAAGTGTCATGAAAAATAATTTTGTAAATATTTTATATTTTATCATGATCTATATGAATATCATGTATGACTAATTGATAGTGCAGGTACATGAAGATCACAAAACAAAATTTTGTGACAGAAATGAACTCTAAAGGAGTTGATATGAAAAGGAAACAATAGGTTGTTGCAAAGAAATATAGCTTATGATTTTTTATGATCGTATGTATGCACATGTTTATGCTGAAATTATCGAAAGAATTTGCATTGCTTATGTAAATACAAGTTTGGAAAGCAAGAATATTGAAGACATGCAAGCATAGATTCAAAGGGAAATAGGAAAAGCTAGAAAAATATAATTGCAAAGACGAACTAAAAATGAAAAAGAGTTTAAAGGTACTAACACCGAGGACGATGTTATTTCTAAGGAGGGGACGTAACATTCCTCCTCTGCACCCATATATTTGTAATCATAAGTGAAATTGTGTACCTACTTATGGCAAAAAGCTCAAGCAAAGGACCCACAATTAAAACTCTGTAAGTATGAATATGTATTCCTAAGTTGTATTGTGAATTGTATACTTGGGAGACTGAAGACTTGACTCGATCGACTAAAGTGATAGGGGAATGGAATCCAATAGGGGGAGAGGTTGATGGGTTAGGTGGACATGAGTGGATGACGGGTTCCATCTTAGTGCTACAAGAACTTAAAATTAACTAAGATGACACTTATGTTTATAAGTGTCAAATATGATTAAAAGATAGTCTTAGGAAGGGACACCAAGGAAACCACTAGTCGTCGTAAGGAAAAAACACGTTAATATGACCTAATTAAAAGTATCAAGCTAACTAGTGTTAAATGTTGATAATAAAAATAAAGAATTTAGATGATATGCCATTGATATCTTAGCATCAGAAAAGGATGTAGGATCGAATTTATACATAGGAACAAGTTAAGTTCCCTATTTATAAATTTAAGAAGTAAGTATTATTATTATATGGAAACAAAAGGCCATTAATAATTACATTAAGTAATTTTAAGTGCTAATGAACAGCACCATACAATATTTTGCATATAAAATAAAATAAATAAATAGCTTACTTTTGAAACTTATGAGGAAAAAATAAAAGAATAAATAAATAAACAATTGCATGGATAATTCCTAGTTAATGCATGGATAACTAAGTCAATGAATGTATAGATAGAAAATGATGAACGGATAACCAATGGTTCATGATAGATAACCATTAGTTGAGATGAATTAAGTTTAAGTTAAAATATTAAGTTAAAGCAAACTACTTGAGTTAGCTAAAATGAAAGATAAATTATCTTGAGATTAAAAAGATAAAGTAGTAGAGTTAAATTAATATTTACCATCTTAGGATAGCTACCTAAGAAGTTATCTAAAGTTAATCAAGTTATGTTAAAGTTAATAAAATATTTATCTTAAAGACTAATCAATTAATTTGCTAAATAAAAACTATGAATACGTTAACTAGTTATATTAGCTAAGTTAACCTTATATATATATATATATATTGTTGATTGGTTAGAGCTAGCTAAAAGATAAAGTTGGTTGAGGTCAAATTAAGATAACTACATAGACTTAGATAAAAGTTAAAATAAAAATATCTATGAGATCAGTAAAAGATCACTACATAACAAAATTTTATATAAAAGTCAATGAAAAATATTTTGACACAAAATTTCTGAGAAGGTGTTATAGTTGATTTTACCACACATGGTAGATCACATATATATGGCCTTCCTTGTTCCTCTGGAGACTCTTTGGACACCATGGACCATTTTTGTACCTTTGATGTTTCCAAGATCATCCCTAAAAACAACTGTTATTTGTTGTGTGTGACTTTTAATCCCTTTTCCGCGTATACACGCGGATATTACCCTTAAACCCACATACATCGAGATATGTGAAAAAGGCCAAATATTTTTGGAGTTTTCCTTGATGTGGATCCGAGTCACTTGTCTCCTGGCCTTCCATATGCCTCTAGATCACTCGTATTTGACCTTCTATTACCCCATTGAAACTCTATATGAGGAACCCATTGGATACATTGAAGGGGGAGAATTGAAGAGCAAGAAAAATATAGTCCATTGTTGTCGTAGCTTGCTTATACTTGAGTCTGCGTCCCTTTGTCCCTTGGAGCACTTGGTGTTCTTCCCAAGATTTCCCTTGCTTGTGAGATTGCTATCGAGAGATGGAGGATTGAGGTGGTGGAGGCCCAGGTGGAGGACTCAGTTTCTTTGGTTCCCAGACATGCCGACAAAGGTTGTCATCCATGTAATCTCTTATTTATATTAATAGAAATATCTTTTCCTATCCAATGATGTGCATTTAAATGAATATTGAATCCATGGATGCCTTTAATTGCTTATAAATTATTGATTATATATGCTAGTGTAGGTCTAACACCATTATATAGCATGCTTGTCTTATTTGTTGTTGCAAAGAGAGCAAATTGTTAACACAAGCAGGATTGGAAAATCTCAACGAGGATCTACATCAACCATCCAGAATAAGGTATGTTTCAAGATCCTTTAGTGTTAGATGTTTTATTTCGCTTGCATATTGGGAAGGGATTGATTTATACGGTTACTCTGTCTATTGTGGTACACCCCAAGCCATAGGAATTTTTCTCCGTAATAGAATTGGCGACCATACTGGGGAGTTCCTAGTCATTTCCTTTGAGGGTTTTGTCAGCATTCAATGTTCTTGAATTGCTCTAATTTCTCTGTTTCTGAGTCGGGTCTGGGGGCATGTTTTCCTTGTAGTGTCTTATAGGAGTAAATTTTGTCTCAGCTTGTCTGTTTTCCTTCTTTTTATATCTTTTTCTTTTTATACGCAGGTTTTTCTTTCACAGTCACGTGTACACGTGGGTTTTCCTAGAATAGCCACGTATATACGCGGATTTACTGAGAACAGTCATGTATGCCCTGATTTTTCCTTTTTAGGGAAGATTAAGTGTTGCTGGGTGTATGCCCTGGATGATTGTTGAGTCTTCTTGGGTGCTTCTGGAGTCTGTATACACCCATGTTTCTAACCAGAGATGCTTTTTAGTTTAATTTTTTGAAAATGTTCTTGTCATTTCATTTTCTATTTTTTGTTTTGAGATTAGTGCATTAGGTCTCTTTTACCTGGTGCTTTACTTGGGTGTTGTCTGGTAGTGCTTGTAGAGTTTGAGGTTAGTAGAGTCATACTTTTTCTTTTAATCTCATTTAATTCAAAAAATACAAAAAATATTTTCTTTTTGAATCATTATGCATTGTTTACATTTTTCCTTTGCATGGTACTTGCATTAGGTTTGCTTGGAGAGTATTAGTCAAATTTTCATATAGGAATGATTGCATATTCATTTGAAGTAAAAAATTTCACTTCACATAGTAGCATACCCTGTTCTTCATTTGACACAGTGCATTTGCATTGATTTGCATCATTATGCATTGTTTACATTTTGCCTTTGCATGGTACTTGCATTAGGTTTGCTTGGAGAGTATTAGTCAGATTTTCATATAGGAATGATTGCATATTCATTTGAAGGAAAAATTTTCACTTCACATAGTAGCATACCCTGTTCTTCATTTGACACAATGCATTCACGTTGATTGTTAGGTGTGCATTTTACTTCTTGTTGCGTCATAACATCATTAGTTGCACAACCATTTTACCTTTGAGTAATAAACCAATTAAAATCAATGCACAATAAAATGAATTACACTCTTTTCTTTTATAGGGTGCACCAACAAGACTAGGTTTTAGGGTCTTGGAATAGTTCAATGTGAGTAAATTCTCCAAGACCACTAAACGAAACATTTATGTGTCTGTCTAGGTGAGAGTGTGAAATTCCTTTATATAATTAGTGTTCTCAGGATCCTCCTATTATAAGGGAATTAATCATGAGGTAGTGTCAGCGGTTATGATTGGGATGACCCCTAGTTGTAACTGAGTAGCACCGGAGATGTTTCCAGGATTGTATTTGTATATGGGGGCTCTTTCAATAGTTTCGGGATTTGCTACCCTACCCATAAGGTCAATCCCGCGTGTGACTGTCCACCTAAGCATTGATTATATTGAGGTGACATTAGTTTCCTTACCAAGGTTATCGAGGGGGTACTTCGCAAAGGTTATTCTACAGGTGTCCTGGCCAGGTGTGGGTTGAACAGCACAGTTGCTATATGCGTTGAAGCTGAGGGCCACTATAATTGGTTACAAACCTCCGCTTGTTGTGTATGGGAGTCTCAAGCCTCTCCTAGGTGAGACATACCTGCTTCATTCGGGAGCTCACATATCCTACCCTTATTTTCTTGCGATTTGGCTTTACATTTTATAGGTGTATGCTCTGTGCATGCTAGTTTTCCTAGGGTTTGCGTAGTTAGATCGAGTCTTCATTTTTTGAGTCATTGTGGATTTGGGCACGGCTCTTCGCTGTTCTCATTATTTAGCAGGACTTCTACCTTCCATGTCTCCTCCTCCTTTGGGAGAGAGAAACATACAATCTAGGCAGACTACTTCTCATTTTGATTCACACACTATGGGATATCATGAGGATGAGATTCCAAAGATGTCCTCTCCACCTCACGAGGTTGGGGAGGAAGATCCTACTCCCTTATATGATCCTTCACCGGAAATACCTTCACAATCTAGTTATGATCCCTCATTCACAGGTCACCGGTATTGGTTACTAGGCAACAAGACTCATTATGAACCCACAAGCACTAGTCATGTTCGTTATGGCATGCCTGATATCCTTGCACCCGATCCGACATATCATGTCAAGTCAAAAGTTTAACCTAGCACTATACCTGGGGGCACTCCTATTCCTTTCCATGCGGAGAGATTTGGGAGCACTAGTCACATTACACCTTCCATCCCAATGGTGGAAACAACCTCACATGTCTATCCTAGACCTAGTATTAGTAATAATACACGGATACCAGAACCGAGATGAGTGAACATTGGGAACACCACTTACATTCCTTCGCATGTCCCTTCATCCTCGAACCCTACTCCTTTGAATTCATTTTTGACAACCCTTCCTCCCCCTCATCCAAGTGGTCCTTCGGGCCAGAATATCACTACAATTGTGTGTATTTCATTTCCAGAATCTGAATAATAGCAAACAATAATGGGTTTAACGAGGGAATTTCTCCATTTGAATTGATAGATCCCATGTAAAGATCACTCACTGAGTGTGATTATTCAAATGATGTCCACAGCAAGCAAAATGGAATGTAAGAAAAGAATATATTATAAACACCTCTAAGAAAATGTGTCACTAATGATATTCTCTAATCTCCTATTTCCCACCTCTTAGTGTAGAGCAAGAAATATGTTTTATGATTCATGCAATATGTCTTATGATTACAGAGTGAAGTGGAGATCAATAACATGAAAATGTCAATGAACCCGTTTTGTGAAATTGCATTGGAGGAGGCATTGAGGATAAAGGAATTAGGGAATGCATCGAAGGTGGTTGTAAGCATGAGAGGTCCATTGTGTGCAGAGACATTGAGAACTATATTGGAAATGGGAGCTGACATAAATATCCATGTGGTCATAGAAATGAGTCTTTATCCTCTTGATATGGAAAAGCTTCTTCAATCCTTGGTTGCCTACACTGATTTCTCCTTCTTGGAAAATAGATTTCCTATGCTTGGGAAATAGATTTCTCCTAACAAGTTCTAAAGAACCATAATTGTTCAATTCGATCAACAATCGGAGGTATAGAGTCAATCATGAAATCTCTTCTATAAATTAAACTGTAATCATTGTGCAAATAAAAGTGAACCACTCCATATTGTGCAGATAAAAGTGAACCACTCCATAGTTATTTTCGATCTAGATTATTTTTGTGACTATGATATTCTTATTTAAATTGAATAACTATATTAATCCCAACACTTTTTTTTGGTTTCGCAAAAATGATACAATTTGGGTGCAAGAGACTTTGTTATTTTTGCAGTAGGACCGATTGGTTGCATTCCATATGATAATGCCATCAATCTCGATTCCATTCACACTGGTGGAGGTGAGGGGATCTCGATTTGGGTGAAGATTCTGCTGGTGGAGGTGAAGGGATGTTGCCTTTCACACTAGTTTTTGATGGCAGTGTATTCATTAGCATAGCCACCATGCATTAACTACCATATAGCCACAATGCATCAATTACTATATAGTTATCTATGCATTAATTACTAGTTTATTTTTTTAATATAATTGTTTACTTTGAATTTGGAAGTCATAATATGGATAGTACATTTGTCATATTGCAATCTAGGAAAAACATAATACCAGTCCACCCCAAATTCTAAGATATATAACATATTTTCTTAATTTGCTCTCATTCTTATAGGATGAAGCTATGAAGAGAAAAGCACAGTTGTGTGGAAAAATGTTTAGAAAATTCTAATATTACCATGATCCAATAAATATAATCTTTAAACATCATACTTATCAAGTCAGAATTTGAATTGTGAGCCAAAGAGATCCTTTGAGAATCATAATTATTAAGTTACAATTTAAAAAAAAAATCATTATAAAATTAATCATACTTGTTAAATTTGAATTTGAAAAAAAAAAACAATACAAAATTTTCAATAATGAAAAAAAAATTGTAAACTTATCTAAAATTAGCCACTTTAAACCAAAACTAGCCCAGTTGTTACACTATTTAACATTATTTATTTTCTTAAAATTATTAATTTTTTATTTTATTGATTTACAAATAAATTAACTAATTTTATAAGTATTTATAACTATTTGTTTGATTAAAAAATAAAAATATACATGATCTTACTCATTCATTAACTTGAGGAGACATAATTATTACAACTGTAATTCAAATAATTATCTGTTCTTCATATTTTTAAATGAATTATGCCAAATACTTACTAAAGAATTTTTTTTATAAAAACTACATTAATGAGAAATGGCTGCTAGATCTGGCAACTCCTCAGTGGAACTAAAGAAAAAAAGATCAAATATGTTTTTGTGGAAAATTATTAAATAAACTCGCACATATGCGATCAAACAAGTAGGCTTCCTATACAACTAAAATAATTACAAAATAAGAACTTTATTATATAAGCCAATGAGATTATAGATAATTATATTTATAAAAATATAGAAATATATTTATAATGTTTACTTTAGAAATTATAAATTATTTTTTGGTCAAAATAATGATTAATAATCAATAGTTTATCCATTACAATATTACTGGCCTGCTGCAGGGATTAAAAATAACTAAACTCACCCAAATTAAAGACTATTTATAATTTTGTCTTAAAATATTGTCTCAAAATACCTCTTTTTTACAAGTGACAAATTAAATCATAAAGAATGTCAAATCCAATAAAATTTAAAACAACTAAAAAGTTTAACTATGCAAAACTTAAATAAATGTATATGTAGGAATTAATTAATCACACAACCCGAGCATTATATAGTACCATGAATTCTCATCACGCTTCGTGTGTGAACCTGGGAAAGATAAGTCAAAAAGCTATCCAGTAAATGCTGAATTTTTGGTAGGGTAGGTCAGCTTTGGAGCGTGTATCGTGTCCGTTCGAATATGTAAATTTATATTTCCAAGTTTTTATGGGGATGTCTACAGGCTGCTGGCTCTTGGAAAGGGAAATCCAAGAAAAACTTTAGCAACCTCCCACTAATCAAGAATTACAAAATGTGTTTTTAAAAATTCTATTTAATTAATTTGTTTAATGATGTATCACATATAAAATTGAGAAAATTATCTTGCTTTTGTATGGATAGATTAATATAATCTTTGTGAAACATATATATATATCCCTTGTCGAGGACATAATAAGTGAATGATTTGTCATTTGAAGTAAAGGATGTAAATAAAATGTTATTGATTAATTAAAGAAAAAAGTTATGATATTTGTTTTTATGAAGTGAACATGGTATGTTATGAACATTTTGATTTGTTGCATGCATGAATAATAAAAATTTATCATATGTTATCAATTCTCATGTTATGAGAATTGATATATGACATCCTAAAGTTTTTCCCTACACATATTGTGTATATAAACTATGTTTTGGTAAAGTCATAGGTTTGAACCTATGAATGATGCAAGCATTTATCATAAACTGTGTTACTTTATAAAAATGGAATTTTGTTTTAAATACTTCTAGATCCTTTATATAGGACAACTAGTGTTAAAATGGGACCAAGCTTATTAGGGGTGTGTAGGACTTAAGAGAATAGGAAAAGTTTAAAAAGAGAATATATAAATAAGATATTTAATAATTAAGAATTTATAAAATTGTGAGGAAATGAAAGGAAATCCCTAATTGTTTCTTAATTCAAAATATTCTTTTTATTTTGTGACTAATTATTCATTGAGGTTGTTGAGTTATGTTCATTATCCTAATGAAAAATAACTCTATTCTCTTCTTTTGAATTTCCTCTCTGATCATAACCTTCTAAACCTGAAAAAGAGAGGGCAATCCAATGAAAAATAACTCTATTCTCTTCTTTTGAATTTCCTCTCTGATCATAACCTTCTAAACCTGAAAAAGAGAGGCCAATCCCTCCTTTTAAAAATATTCTAAGAAGATAAGAATGCAAGGTAGATGCAGGAGCTTGTACAGGCAAAGCTACATTTTTTCCCCAAAAGGTCTGGCCTAGATTTCTATATTAGTACTCAAAGTGAGTTTATTCCAGTTGTATGGCATGGAAAGAGAGAATTTCTAAAAAAGAAAGCTTATGCAAACAAGGAAATACAAAATGTTGAGTAAAGGGAACTTGATGGCAACATCTACTGAAAGGTAAGAATTTCACAGCAAATAACCCTAAGTCTAGACAACTAGTCAACTTGGTTCATCTTGGGGGTGATGTCTGCAAAGGTTGAAAGATAATGAATAGTTGCATATATCTATGGTAAGGTGAAACTGGGTAGTCCCATATCAAGTTACCTGAAAGGTTTTCATATAAGTTATTTAAGTTGTTGCTCTTACATTCTTGCTTATGAGATAATTTTATTGCTTTAAATATGTATTATTTATATTCCATATTAAGATACTTGGTTAGAAATAAAGTATCTATTATATTCAGTCCAGTTATTTGATTTGATAACTTACAGTGTGTTTGAGATTACAAAAAAATACTTTCAATTTGATAACTTACAATCTGCAAAGATCAAACTTAATTTCTAACAAAGGACACATCTTCTCTTACCCTCACTTAAAACCATTGACATGAGGTCATTTATTGATGGCTTACGAGGGACATGTAGCATCCCAAACCCACCAAGCCACGAAGTCTTGTTTTACATAGACGTCTCTTCAAAAAATTATAAAAAATAGGAGTTAATATCTGTTGATGTATTTGTAACTTCGGAATGTATTCACTTGTATATCTTATGTATTGTACCCCAATGTTTATTCTGGGAAGTATCTGTAATGTAATTGAGTCATGTCATGCCCTGATGTTCTGATCAGGAGATGCAATAATGTAAACAAGTCATGTAAAGTCATTGAGGTTAACACTCCATTGTAAGTCGGGGAAATAGTCCCCACAATTGAGTCAAGTTTAACCCTCCTTGTTGATCGGAGGGCAAAGTCCCCACAGTTGTGGGGCACTAGGGTTATTAGACTCTCATAGAGATGTCGGCCCTGGTAAGTAATTTTTAAGTGGGGCCGACTTGTTGGAGTGGACATTAAGTGAACGAAAGAATATAAATAGAGAGTGAGCCTCTATATTTATTACACACACACTCACTCACTGGGGCGCATGAGTGAGAGAGGAGAAGCTCTCTCAAGAGAGAGAGAGAGAGAATAAGCTGTTGGAGACCATATTTATGTTTTCGAGTTTTACTGTTGCCATTGGTGCTCATTCTATCTTTGAGGAAGTTGTGGGGTTTTCTCCTTTATGGTTTCCCCGAGGAAAATTCTTTGTGTCTCTTGTCTCTTATGTTTATGGATGTGCATGTTATTCTCTCAAATAAGATCCTAAGATCATATTGCTTAAATGATAAAAATCTAACATGGTATCAGAGCTAACCTAAGAAGAAGACATTGTGCAGCTACAGAAGCTAAGGCTTCTTACTTTTTGGTTCTCTCTCCACAATCCATCAGTAAAATAAGGCTAGGATAATTCTCCATTCAAGGGCGCCTCTTTCTGTCGAAGCAGAATTTGATTTTGGGCATTTTAAGTTTTTGCTACGGGAAATTACGGCTTTTTACAGAAGAGGAATTTTTGAGTGATCCCAGCATAGGATTTCTCTCCTCATCAAAATCAAATTTTAGAGACCTGGGTCGAGATTTTTGGTTGGGTGAAACTCTGGGAAATTCAAACCCTAGTTTGACCCCGGGCTTGAAAAAACCCTAAAATTATGAAACAGATAAGTTTTGGCAGATTCACTATATCTCGATATTGGAGAAGTATCAGAAGCTGAAAAGTTCACAGGACAAAGATAAATTCCTAATGTACACTGTGTCCCAGTTTCAGCCTCATCTTCACTATATTCTAGGAGATATGATTCCTCCATGTTAGGGTTCCAACCTCTCCCAGGATTCCTCCCCAAAGAGGACACCTGGGGAAAATTGATATATCTCGGGCTGCAAAGGTCCAAATGAAATTTAGCAAGATGTTCTAGAAAGGGCAAGGACTTTAAGTTTTGTGGTAAAACTTTCAGACCCTGAAGATGAAACGGTGACATGTGGAATTCCGTACAACTTTGCTATCCTGAATAGTCCTAAAACAGGTCACCTTGGGAAAACACTCCTAAGTCCCAATTGGTGATACCAATTCTGATGAAACCTGTGGTGTTGGAACAAGGAAAGATGAGGATACCCAAGTGCAAAAGTTTAGACATAGAAGAGTACTAATTTTGTATATACCATAGAAACATTATCAGGAATTTTTGTAGAAGAAATTGGTAAATTAGGGCTTCCTGTTTCGGGAGCTTCCCTCCATTTTTTTAGAAAATGAGTACATTAGACAGCTCACCTTGAAGAGTTCTATATTTCGATCCAATCAGATCTGAAAGATTCCAAGTTTTGAAAATTATGGTTTCTCTGACAAACCCTAGATCAGCCAGCTCCAGAACCAAGATGGACACCTCGAATCGGTAAGATCTAATCTTTTGCTATTTACAGTTGAGGTCCTCATTTAAAGATTACTAATCACACTAGATTGATGAAAAGCTTGGTGAGGCTGACAAATTCCAAGCATGGAAGTATAGGATCTCACTAGTTCTTGAAGGAAATGAATTGGACACCTACATAAGTAGAGAGGTTCCAGTTCCAGAGGGAGATGAGGCTAAAAGCCTTACACAAGAAGAACTTGGTCAAGGCCAAGAAGATCATTGCTGATTCAATCATGGATCACCTTATACCACAAGTGTCTTCCCTAAAGACATCGAAAGAGATGTTTGATTCCTTGACAAAGCTACTTGAAGGGAAGAACATAAATCATAAGATGACTTTGAGAAAACATTTGAAGAATGTGAAGATTCGAAATGCAAAGACCATACAGTCATACTTTACAAGGGTCTCTCAAATCAAAGTATTTCATTGTCATTTCATGATATTGTTTTGTTATGCACTTGTTTATATTCAGTTGATGTGTTATGCATGATAAAATGTTTGCATTAATGACAATATACTACTAATATGCATGTGATAGGTAAGTAGCTCATGGTGCTATACAACTCTCCATTGCTACTTATCTAGAATGAAACCTCTTTGCTAACATATTAGATTAGTGCACAATCTCAATGTTGTCCTGGTAGAGATGGAAGGCATCTAGAAAGTTTTCGTGAGATATGGATGAATGTTGTATTGGATAAAATAGTTGCATGATTATATCTTTATGCATAAGAATTTACCATTATGAAATGTTTCTAATCATACAACTGGTGCATTTGACTTGTAGGAAAGATCGCGTACAATCACCTACAAGAAAAGAAGGATGAGACTTGGTCCAAAGAAAAAGTGACGACAGTTCAATATTCACCCTAATAATCCAAAATGAAGAATGATGTCTAGGATGCAGTATCGAGACCTGAAGGGAAGTTCGTAGTTCCATCATGTAGTAGATGGAAACATCATGGGATACAAGGCAGGATTCGTAGCATGAGGCTTCTTAGGGAAAGAAGGAATAGGCTACGAAGAGACATTTGCAACCACCAGAAGTTAAGACACATGACAGGCAGACTCATGTGTGCAAATTAATGAAGGACTTGGATATGATGCACTACCTTCTAGGAATGGAGGTGTGGCAGAATGCGGATTGAATCTCCTTCGGACAAGGGAAGTATGCAGCAGATATCCTGAAGAGGTTTAGGATGATGGACTACAAGGCCATGACCACACCTATGGCATCGAACCTGAAGATATTGAGTGTTGCCTCATCAAATTTGGTTGATGCCACAATGTATCATCACATGATTTGTTCCCTGATGTACCTGACAAATACAAGACCAGATATTTTCTTTGCTGTGAACACGTTGAGACATGTTCACCTTATGGTTGCAAAGCATCCGGTAAGGTACCTGAAGGGTACAGTTGAGTATTGGATCAAGTATGAGGCGAATCATAACATTAACCTGGATAGTTATGTGGATTTGGATTGGGCAGACAGTGCCATTAATAAGAAGAGCACTTTGAGATGCTGCTTTAGTATGAGATTAGGTTTGATCTCTTGGTTTGGTAGGATGGAGTCCTGCATGGCGTTGAGTACAGCCAAGGAAAAAGATGTTTTCACTTGCTATTTGGGAGGTAGTATGTTTATTTTGAAAAATAATATTTGATTTGATTGATCTAACTTGCATTTTTGTATGATGCAGAGAGGAGTAGTGACGCTCCAATATGTGATCCAAATCCAGATCTCTCGAAAGACGGAGTTCTAGCATAGCCGGTGAGATAGGTTTTCTAAGCATAAATCCTGGCGAAACTCATAGGTTGCTTAGATGTAATCAGTCATGTAGGTTTTCCCTCAGATGTAATCGATCTTGGAGAATCTTGCAGGTTATCCTTGGATGTAATCATCCCTAATGTGATTCTATGCTAGAAATGGCCAGAATGAAGTTCGAGTACTTCAGGGAGAAGATTGGTGTTCTCCATATCGAGGTTCCTTCCAAGAGGAAGTGATGAGTCCGTGAGCCATTCTGACATGGTGGTAGGTGGGGCCTCCCATAGTCAGATATAAGTGTAGAGCCCTTCTAACATGGTGATAGGATTGGTTCCTTCCATGATCAAATGTAAGTGCAGAGCCATTCTGATATGACTGTGGGATTGGCTCCCACACGATCAGATATAAGTGCTGAAGGCCATTCTCTGGCAGAGTGGAGGTACTTGGTCTGTTACCAAGAATACTCAGCTTAGTGCTGAGAGGCCATTCTCTAGAAGAATGGAGGCACCTGGTCAGTTACCAGGAATACTCATATTAGTACTGAGAGGCCATTCTCTGGGAGAATGGAGGCACCTTGTCAGTTACCAGGAATACTCAACTTAGTGCTGAGAGGCCATTTTCTGGGAGAATGGAGGAACCTGGTCAGTTACTAGGAATACTCAGCCTAGATCTGAGAGCCCTTCTGACATGATGAGGTCAGATGTAAGTGCAGAGCGCTTCCATGGATGGTAGTAATTGTGTCCTACCATGCCACTGGTTGTAAGTGCTGGGCCCTTCCACATATGTTAGTAGGTGTGTCCTATCATGCTAATGGTTGTAAGTGCTGGGCCTTTTTCACAGATGATAGTAGGTGTGTCCTATCATGCTAGTGAATATAAGTGTTGGTCCTTTCTGACATGGTGGTGGATATGTTCCTCTCATGGTCAGATGTAAGTGTTGGGCGTGCCTTTCTGACATGGTTGTTGGATGTGTTCCTCCCATGGTCAGATGTATGTGTTGGGCAGGCCATTCTGACTTAGGGTAAGATATAAGCGCTGAAGAAGACGTACATGGAGGCTAGGCCTACAACCATCATGAAAAAGGGATAGCTCTGTAGAACTTCCCATGACGAGAAGAATGAAGAGATAGCACCATTTGATTGAGATAGCGAAAGCAGTGATGATGATGATGATCCAATGATGCTCCAGATCAAGTGATGATCCAGTAATGATCTAGATCCAGTGTTGATCCAAACTTGATGAAGATGACTTAACAATGAATATGACTTGACGATGAATATGACTTGAATATGAAGATGACCTGAAGATGAAGATGACTTTATGATGATCCAAATGATATAAAGAAGAAGACTTGTGCTAATAAATTGTGTCAAGAGAATACCTTCCTAGTTAAGAGGGATTGTTAATGTATTTGTAACTTCAAAATGTATTCACTTGTATATCTTATGTATTGTACCCCGATGTTTATTCTGGGAAGTATCTGTAATGTAATTGAGTCATGCCATGCCCCGATGTTCCGATTAGGAGATTTAATAAAGTAAACAAGTCATGTAAAGTCATTGAGGTTATCCCTCCATTGTAAGTTGGGGCAATAGTCCCCACAATTGAGTCAATTTTAACCCTCCTTATTGATCCGATGGTGAATTCCCCGCAGTTGCGGGGCACTAGGGTTATTAGACTCTCATAGAGATGTCAGCCTTGGTAAGTAATTGTTAAGTGGGGATGACTTGTTGGAGTGCACATTAAGTGAATGAAAGAATATACATAGAGAGTGAGCCTCTCTATTTATTATACACACACTCACTCACTGGGGTGCATGAGTGAGTGAGAGAGAGAGAGAGAGAGAGAGAACAAGTTGTTGGAGATCATCTTTATGTTTTCAGGTTTTACTACTGCCATTAGTGCTCATTCTATCTCTGAGGAAGTTGTTGGGTTTTCTCCTTTATGGTTTCCCTGATGAAAATTATTTGTGTCTCTTGTCTCTTGTGTTTATTGCTATGCATGTTATTCTCTCAGATAAGATCCTAAGATCATATTGCTTAAACGATAAAAATCTAACAATATCTAAGCCCGTAAAAAACACTACAAAAACAAAAGCAAAGGGTACATAAAAGACTTGTTCATGGATTACCTTAGTAATGTCAAACCAGAGCCATGATGGGGTTCGATCACCCAAGTTGTGCATCCATAACCACACACTCAAAGGAAAAAATAATCATCACTAACAGTCTAGGTACCAAAAGAATAAACAAAATAACCATGATACAATGAATCCCTCCCTAAAAATGATATGTTATTTCTCCAACCACTAGACTCAAATCCAAATAGTTGAGAACCAGATTATCCACACTCTCGCAAATAAGAAAAACATAATCAACATCTTGACGAATACACTAAACCATAGTAGAACCGATCTTAGCCATGGTAGAGCCACAAATCAGCTCAACAATGAAAAAGATAAAACCCTCGAGTCGGCAAAAGGGAAATTCCAGTTGCTGCAGCCAAGGAAAGTACCAACTTTATTGCTAACTAGAGTGAAAACATGGTATGCATGTATAGTACATGCTTCCACATAGCCAACGTTTGGGTGAACTAATAAAATTTACATGGACCAAAGCTAGTGTGGAGGAGAATAATGAATACAACAAATAAACCTATATCCACCACCCTCCAAACTATGTTTTATTACCACTTAGAATACTATCTTAAGCTAGGGTCTTCACCAAATTTATCAGTGCGAATGTTAGTTCCACTGAGCCATATTGTTAACCATTTACTAAACTGTTAACCAAGGTCTCCATGGAGTGTGCTTGCTAAGGCTTAGTACAAAATTTTCATATGATAACCAATTAATTAACTCCATGTCCATATATTAATCAAAATATTTCTAAGAGGCATCTAACCAGGAGTCTCAACACTGCACTTAGAATAATAAAGAAGTATTAGCAATGTTTCCAAGCAAGCCAACAATCCCGAGAAAAAATGACATGGGAAGTAAATATAAAAGACGTTTATATGAAATAAATCATAACAATTAATATACATCACTTACCTTAACCACGCATATTGTACCCCATCAAACTAAAGTAGAAATTCTACTACAAAACTGAGTAGGGGACAACCAATTACAAGTATAAGTAAACAAAAAATACAAAAAAAAGAGATGGTTGATGAATATATTCATACAAACGGTATTGTTCACCATTATCACACTAATCCATAGTTAGTCTCTAGCAATAAAACTACTTGAAAATAGAAGATAGGAGTTTATACATGTCCGATAACTTATAAAAAAGCAAATGTATATGATAATTTTGAGATATTATAAGTGGTACCAAATCCATGGTTACAACATTATGGGACCTATGGACTCGTTAACGTTATTGTAGAGTAAAATTCTGCATTTTATAAACTAATAGCAATTTTCCTTTTTCACTTCAAGATAATCCATGACATTGTCATAATCAACACAACCAAACCTACCAAACCAGCTAGGGAATCAAGCTTCAATTTTAGGACAATTGTATGATTTCATCCTAAGAACTTCAAGGAATAAGACTGAGTTATAAAGGGCTTGAGTAGTAGTTGCAAGGTAAGAGTAATTAGATGATAGAGTTAAAAAATCAACTACAACGACACTAGAAAAAACAAAACTGAGATAAGAATGAGTGATGAAAGAAATTCCAGCCAACAAGGACAATAAGAACCACCACAATAGGAAGGATAAATATGGGTTGAGTTAGACAGTGATTAAAAAACCATTACACCCTCTGAACTGATGAAAACTATGTAAGTTTAAAATATGAACTACAAAGTATTAAGGTAGATAACTAGAAGAATAGGAAAACTCAACATGAGCTTAATGTAGTATTACTGCAGAATTTAACTGAAATTAAACAAAATCCAACACATACTTCAATTAATTTGGTGGGAGGAACTCATAAGAATGAAAGAGACAAGGAAAAAAAAGAATCCAAATCAAGTTCCTCTCACAAACCTGGAAAAATAGGTGGCTACAGCACTAGCACAACTCCATCCTCATATCCACCTAGATACAGGAAAAAGTCTAAACACTCACACAATTCTAAACTGAAGGGAGAATTCAAAAATATTAACACACCAGTCTTTGAAGGTGAGTTAGAATCATGAGAAAATGATAAGGAATGGATTCTTGGTATGTTTAAATATTTCCATATCTATGCCTATCCAAGCGAACCCAAAGTTTTTCTAGCGATATATAATTTGAATGGGAAAGCTGCACGATGGTGGAGGGATTTAAAATTAACCAAATGAACAAAAGAAGGTAGGATTGATTACGCATAATTTAAAAGGTTTTTTAAAGAAAAATACTTATCTGAAAGAATTTTGTATGACATATTTTTACTCTACAACTTCAAAGGAGTGTTAGAAAAGGTTGTAAGCTCTATGCAGTTAGCATTCAGGCTTATAATGAATAAACACAATAGAACATTTAAAAGAAACTACATTAATGAGAAATGGTTGCTAGATCTAGAAACTCCTCAGTGGAACGAAAGAAAAAAAAATCAAATATGTATTTGTGGAGAAAATTATTAAATAAACTCTGACATATGTGATAAAACAAGTAGGCCTCCTGCCAAGTTTTTGTACGACTTAAATGATTACAAAATAAGAACTTTATTATATAAGCCAATGAGATTATAGATTTATATTTATAAAAATATAAAAATATATTTATAATGTTTACTTTAGAAATTGTAGATTAATTTTTGGTCAAAAGAATGATTAATAGGATGTCAATCATTTATCGATTACAGTATTACCTGCCTGCAGCAGGGATAAAAAGTAATTGAACTCATCAAAATTAAAGGCCATTTATAATTTTGTCTTAAAATATTGTCTCAAAATACCTCTTTTTGTACAACTGACAAATGAAATCATAAGGAATGTCAAATCAAATAAAATTTAAAACAATTACAAGCTAGATCCTGCAAGTACGTTCCATCAACGATGATTCAAGAAAAATGTCATCACCTGCAACCAATAACATTTCATATAAATAGATTTTATTAAATTTATATTTAATAGAAAATTGATTTTAGAAAGTTTAACTATGCAAAACTTAAAAAAATGTATATGTAGGAATTAATTAACCACACAACCCGAGAATTATATAGTACCATGAATTCTCATCATGCTTCATGTGTGAACCTGGGAAAGATAAGTTGCAAAGATATCGAGTAAATGTTGAATTTTTGGTAGGGTAGGTCAGCTTTGGAGCGTGTATCGTGTTGGTTCGAAGATGTAAATTTATATTTCCAAGTTTTTATGCTGATGCCTACAGGCCACTAGCTCTTGGAAAGGGAAATCCAAGAAAACATTTAGCAACCTACCACTAATCAAGAATTAAAAAATGTGTTTTTAAAATTCTATTTAATTAATTTGTTTAATGATGTATCACATATAAAATTATAGAGAAAATTATATAAGAAAAAAACTTGCTTTTGTACGGATAGATTAATATAACCTTCGTGAAACATATATATATATCCCCTGTCGAGGACATAATAAGTGAATGATTTTTCATTTGAAGTAAAGGATGTAAATAAAATGTTATTAATTAATTAAAGAAAAAAGTTATGATATTTGTTTTTTATGAAGTGAACATCGGGAAAGGTATGTTATGAACATTCTGATTTGTTGCATGCATGAATAATAAAATTTTATCAAATGTTATCAATTCTCATGTTATGAGAATTGATATATAACATCCTAAAGTTTTCCCCTACACATATTGTGTATATAAACTATGTTTTGGTAAAGTCATAGGTTTGAACCTAAGAATGATGCAAGCATGCGTCATAAACTATGATACTTTATAAATATGGAATATTGTTTTAAATACTTCTAGATCCTTTATATGGGACGACTAGTGTTAAAATGGGACCAATCTTATTAGGGGTCTAGGACTTAAGAGAATAGGAAAAGTTTAAAAAGAGAAAATATAAATAACATATTTAATAATTAAGAATTTATAAAATTGTGAGGAAATGAAAGGAAATACCTAATTGTTTCTTAATTCAAAAATATTGTTTTATTTTAAGACTAATTATTCATTGAAGTTGTTGAGCTATGTTCATTATCCTAATGAAAAATAACTATATTCTCTTCTTTTGAATTTCCTCTCGGATCATACCCTTATGAACCTGAAAAAGAGAGAGAAATCCCTCCTTTTAAAAATATTCTAAGAAGATAAGAATGGAAGGTAGATGGAGGAGCTTGTAGAGGCAAATCTACATTTTTTCCCCAAAAGGTCTGGCCTAGATTTCTATCTTAGTACTCAGATTCAGTTTATTCCAGTTGTGTGGCATGGAAAGAGAGAATTTCTAAAAAAGAAAGCTTATGCAAACAAGGAAATACAAAATGTGGAGTAAAGGGAACTTGATGGCAACATCTACTAAAAGGTAAGAATTTCACAGCAAATAACCCTAATTCTAGAAAACTAGTCAGCTTGGTTCATCTTGGGGGTGATGTTTGCAAAGGTTGAAAGATAATGAATAGTTGCATATATCTATGGTAAGGTGAAACCGGGTAGTCCCATATCAAGTTACCTGAAAGGTTTTCATATAAGTTATTTAAGTTGCTGCTCTTACATTCTTTCTTTAAATATGTATTAATTATATTCCATATAAATATGATTGGTTAGAAATAAAGTATCTATTATATTTAGTCTCATTATTTGATTTGATAACTTACAGTCTGTCTGATATTACAAAAAAATACTTTCAATTTGATAACTTGCAATCTGCAAATATCAAACTTAATTGCTAACAAAGGACACATATTCTCTTACCCTCACTTAAAACCATTGACATGAGGCCATTTATTGATGGATTATGAGGGACATGTAGCATCCCAAACCCACCAAGCCACGAAGTCTTGTTTTACAGAGATGCCTCTTCAAAAAATTATAAAAAACAGGAGTTAATATCTAAGCCCATGGAAATCACTACAAAAATGAAATCAAAGGGTACATAAAAGAATTGTTCATGGATTACCATAGTAATGTCGAAGCAAATCCATGATGGGGTTCGATCACCCAAGTTGTGCATCCACAACCACACACTCAAAGGAAAAATAATCATCACTAACAGTCTAGGTACCAAAAGAATAAACAAAATAACCACGATACAGTGAATCCCTCCCTAAAAATGATATGTTATTTCTCCAACCACTACAGTAAAATCCAAACAATTGAGCACTAGATTATCCACACTATCGCAAATAAGAAAAACATAATCAACATCTTGATGAATACACTAAACCCTAGCAGAGCCGATCTCAGCCATGGCAGATCCACGAATTAGCTCAACAATGAAAAAGATAAAGCCCTCGAGTTATCAAAAGGGAAATATCGATCGTTGTAGCCGAGGAAAGGACCAACTTTAATGCTAAGCAGAGCGAAAATATGATCTACATGTATAGTACATGCTTCCACGTAGCCAACATTTGGGTGAACTAATAAACTTCACATGGACCAAAGCCAGTGTGGAGGAGAATAATGAGTACAACAAATAAACCTATATCCACCACCCTCCAAGCTATGTTTTATTACCACTTAGAATATTATCTTAAGCTAGGGTCTTCAATAAATTTATCAGTGTGAATGTTAGGTCCACTGAGCCATAGTGTTAACCATTTAGTAAAGTGTTGACGAAGGTCTCCATGGGGTGTGCTTACTAAGGCTTAATACAAAATTTGCATATGATAATCAATTAATTAACTCCATGTCCATATATTAATCAAAATATTACTAAGAGGTATCTAACCAGGAGTCTCAATGCTGCACTTGGAAAAATAAAGTATTAGAAATGTTTCTAGGTAAGCCAACAAACCCAAGAAAAAATGACATGGGATTAAATATAAAATATGTTTATATGAAATAAAAAATAACAATTAATATACATCACTTACATTAACCATGCATATTGTACCCCATCAAACTAAAGTAGAATTCATTCTACTACAAAGCTGAGTAGGGGACAAACAATTACAGGTATAAGTGTAACACAAAAATACAAAAAAAAAGATGGTTGATGAATATATTCATACAAACGGTATTGTTCACCATTATCACACTAATCCATAGTTAGTCTCTAGCAATAAAACTGCTTGAAAATAGAACATAGGAGTTTATACATCTCCGATAACTTATAAAAAAGAAAATGTATATGATAATATTGAGATGTTATAAGTGGTTATATCAAATCCATGGTTACAACATTATGTGACCTATGGACTGGTTAATGTTATTGTAGAGTAACATTCTGCATTTTATAAACTAATAGCAATTTCCTTTTTCACTTCAAGGTAATCCATGAAATTGTCATAATCAACACAACCAAACCTACCAAACCAGCTAGGGAATCAAACTTCATTTTCAGGACAACTGTATGATTTCATCCTAAGAACTACAAAGAATACGACTGAGTTATAAGGGGCTTGGGTAGTATTTGCAAGGTAAGAGTAATTGGAAGATAGAGTTACAAAATCAACTACAACGACACTAGAAAAAAGAAAATTGAGATAAGAATGAGTGCTTAAAGAAATTCCAGCCAATAAGGACAATAAGAACCACCACAATAGGAAGGATCAATATGGGTTGAGTTAGACAGTGATAAAAAAACCATTACACCCTCAGAACTAATGAAAATTATGCAAGTTTAAAATATGAACTACAAAGTATTAAGGTAGATAACCTGAAGAATAGGCAAACACAACATGAGCTTAATGTAGTATTACTACAGAATTTAACAGAAATTAAACAAAATCCAACACATGCTTCGAGTAATGTGGCAGGAGGAACTCATAAGAATGAAAGAAATAAGGAAAAAGGATAATCCAAATCAAGTTCCTCTCACAAACCTTGAAGAAGAGGTAGCTACAGCACTAGTACAACTGCATCCTCATCCCCACCTAGATACAGGAAAAAGTCTAAACACTCACACAATTCTAAACTAAAGGGAGAATTCAAAAATGTTAATGCACCAGTCTTTGAAGGTGAGTTAGAATCATGAGAAAATGATGAGGAATGGATTCTTGGTATGTCTAAATATTTCCATATCTATGCATATCCAAGTGAACCGAAAGTTCATCTAGCGATATATAACCTGAATGGGAAAGCTGCACGATGGTGGAGGGATTTAAAATTAACCAAAGGAACAAAATAATGTAGGATTGATTGGGAATAATTTGAAAGGTTGTTTACAGAAAAATACTTATCTGAAAGAATTTTGTACGACATATTTCCACTCTACAACTTAAAAGGAGTGTTAGAAAAGGTTGTAAGCTCTATGCGGTTAGCATTCAGGCTTATAATGAATAAACACAACATAAAATAGGTGATATTCATGTCTTATCTGATTTTAAAGATGCATTTCCATATGAAATACCTAGCCTCCCACCTAAAAGAGATCTAGACTTCTTTATTAATTTGGTTCCTAGAGCAGTACCAGTATACAAATCACCTTGTGAGATGAGTGCCCCATAATTGGTAGAGTTAAGAATTCAATTACAAGAATCAGTTGAGAAAGGTTACATTAGTCCAAGTGTATCACCTTTAGGAGCCTCAATTATCTGTGAAAAATAAGGCGGGGACTATGATAATGTGCATTGATTACCGTCATCTTAACAAATTGACTATTAAGAATAAATATCCACTCCTTAGAATTGATGACTTGTTTGATCAGGTCAAAAACACAAAATCTTCTCCAATATAGATTTAAGATCAGGATATCACCAAGTGAGGATTCGAGAAGAGGATTTTGCAAAGACTACTTTCCAAACTAGATATGGACATTATGAATTTGTGGTAATTCCTTTTGGAATGACCAATGCACCCACAACTTTCATGTGTTTGATGAACAACATTGTCAGCTAGTATTTAAATATGTTTGTTCTATTATTCATAGGTGACATTCTGATTTACTTAAAGAATGAATAACAACATGTTGAACATTTAAATTTAGTTTTATAAATCCTACGAGAACTTTAGCTTTATGCCAAGTTCTCCAAATGTGATTTCTTCAAGAAATAAATTCAGTACCTTGGGCATATTATATCTGAAGAAGGTATAACAATAGGTCCTATGAATATGAAGTTAATAACGAAATGACCTACTCCACATAATATCTCTGATGTTAGATATTTCATGGGGCTAGTTGGGTACTATAGAAAGATCATAGAAGGTTTCTCTAAGATAGCTTGTCCTATTACCTCTTTACAAAAGAAATAAGCTAAATTCATTTGGAATGAAATGTGTGAAGTCAATTTCATAATACTTAAAGAATTGATGACAAAGGCACCTGTATTAAAAGTAGCTGACATGGATAAAGATTTTGTAGTTTGCATGGATGCATGCAAGGAAGGATTGGGTGTTATGTTACAAGATGACCATGTAATTGCATATGAATCACAAAAATTAAAAGATGGAGAAAAACATTATGCAACTCATGACATGGAGTTTCCTGCAATCATACATGCCTTAACTATGTTGAGACACTACCTTATGGGGAAAAAAATTGTTCTAAAAACAGATAATGTAAGTCTAAAATACATTTTTGAACAACCCAAATTAAATGCTAGACAATCACGATGGTTAGATTTTATCACTGAGTATGATTTTGAATTAAGGACATATAAAAAGTACAAAAAACAAGGTTGCAAATGCCTTGAGCAGGCGACTCCACCTTCTACATGAAATTTCTTTAAGTAAAACAGAGGACAATTTATAAACAAAAATTAGATAAGTGTTGGAAAATGATCCATTTTTTGTTGAAATTACAAATAAGTTGCAGAAAAATAGTAAGGAATTACAACATCAAGTGTAATAATTGATGAAAAGGGATATCTCTGGTCAAAAGGTAGGTTGTATGTACCTGAAAATTCAAATATTAGATATCATATTTTAACTAAATTTCATAAGAAACCATACATGGGGCATCCTGGTTATCAAAAGATGCTTACAGCAGCTAAGAAACATTATTTTTGGCCAAAAATGAGAATTGACATTGTTGATTTCATAGCTAGGTGTCTAGAATGTCAACAAATTAAACTGAACACCAACACCCTGCTTGACTGGTACAAACCTTGCATATAACAGAGTGGAAATGGGAGGTAATTAGTATGGATTTCATAACAGGTTTACCAAAAAGAAGAAAACAAAATGAATCAGTCATGGTAGTGGTACATAAGTTATCAAAATATGCACACTTTATTCCAGTAAAGTCAACTTTTAAAGTAGTTAATATCGCTGAAATTTTTCTGCGAGAAATTTTTAGATTGCATGGAATCCCAAAAGCAATCACATCTGACAGTGATTCTAAGTTTACAGGTTAATTTTGGAAGACTCTATTTGCAGGTTTAGATACTCAACTGATTTTTAGCAACACATAACATCCACATACTGATGGATAGACAGAATGTGTTTGTAATACCCTAGTTTCAACCTCCAATTGCATTAAATTATAAGTGATGTAAATAGTGTTGATAAATCATGGTGTGGAGATCAAGGAAAAGGCCTCGCCATGGATTTAGTGATCTATGTTTCGTCAATTAAAATCGATGTCGATGGTTATTTTGCTAGACGATGGCACAATATAATTGTCTACATCATGTAAATATGCAATTAATAAAATACCCACAACTAGCTATGNCCCACAACTAGCTATGCCAATGCAACATTAAAGAGATGGGGGCATAATTTGACAAGGAATTGGGGGGGGGGGGTATGTAAACCCTTGATCCAATGGGGAAAATCCAAATTTAAAAGGGAAAACCCATACAACTTTCAAATAGCCATTCTGTCCTTTGTGCCCAGTCATCCAAAAGTGATTTAGTTAGTTAATGTATGGGGATGGGAAGACTATGGGAGTCAAATTCGAATTGGGAAGCCACACATTTGTGGGGAAATGTGTTTTTGACTTCTTGGGCAAGTACATGCTTGGAAATGCATGTCCATCCCATTGTTCATCCATCACTTTTTCTCTCTCACGCAACTGGAGCTCATATGTGTTTCCCTTCACGATTTTGGTTTTTCTCCATTTTTCCCATGGCTCGAAATTCGTTTTGGTCTTGTTGGGTGAATTTGTAGCAAGGATTCATGATTTGGGGATTTGATAGAAGCATTTTTGTCTCCTCACGCGTGGGCTATACCTCTAGGAAATTTTCCTCATGTTTGTAGCAGTTTTCTGTGTTTTCTCCATGGATGGGAAGTTGTTTTGATAATGTTCAGTGGCTAAGATCTCTCCTGGGTGTTTTCTGTTGTTCCATCCTTCACACGGTTAGGGAATTTTGTTTTTGGGTGTTGCACAGTCAATGGGAGAGTAGATCCATGAATTGGGGAATTGAAGGGGCCGTGTTTTCCCATGTGAAGCCCATAGAACGTTTCTGAAATGAATTTCTCACCCTGGGTCGTTTTTCCATGTTCACCATTATCAAATTTTGTTTCCAGGACGTTCTTATCATGCCCAGAACTTGTATTTTGTTGTGTGGTGTATCCTTGTGTTGGCTTGGCTGAGTAAGTCCAAGAATCCATCTGTTAGTGAGATGGCATTATTGGGTTGACTGTGGGTGTTTGGCCTTGTTGTGTGTAAGTATGTGTCCCCTGGTCCCTTGTGGAAATCATGCCCATCCCGGGGGTGGCAGTGATGCTGAGAGATTAAGGAGCACACTGGCCTATGGTTGGGTGGAACATTGTAATGACATAGCTAGTTGCAGGGAAGCTTCTTCTTAAGATAAGTATTCTTGTATTTACCTCTGCATTGTATTTGCTTCGTAAATTATCATGAACATGTTAAATTCTTCAAAAGGATGAATGCTGTTTGTTTTATGAGTAGGAACAGCATGAATGTGTTGAATGAAATGTATTTGCTTCTGCTGTAGATTGCATTATGCATCTATAAATGTTTTATGTTCAATTCATTTTATTGTTTATGTTCATGGGGCTTAGATTTCTTGATTAATTGATAGCAGTGTCATTAGTCTCGTCCTCTCGGAGGGGAGGGGACGTGACATTGTTAACCAAATCCTTGAAGACACGTTAAGAATGTATGTTATGAAAAATCCTTCGAAATAGGAGGACTTCTTGCATTTGGAAGAATTTGCCTATAATAATGGCTACCAGGCCTCTACTAAAATGTCACCATTTGAAGTTTTATATCATAGAAAATGCAGAACCCTAGTTACTTGGGATGATCCAATGGATAGGATTATGTAGGACCTGGTTTTCTTAAGGATTTGGAAAATAGGGTTAACAAGGTAAAGAATAATTTAAAAGAAGCTTAGGATCGACAAAAAAGGTTATGCTGATAATTTTTGCAAAGATAAAGCATATACGGTAGGTGTTCATGTGTACCTAAAGGTCAAGGAAAAGAGAAACACACTTAGAATGGGAAAGTGCAGCAAATTGGCCCCAAGATATTGTGGACCCTTAAAAACTATGGCAAACCTAGTTCCAGTTGCATATCGGTCAGATTTACCAACTCACATTAAAGTCCATAATGTATTCCATGTATCTATTCTAAATAAATATGTATATGATCCTAAACATATGTATATGATACTTTATAAAAATGGAATTTTGTTTTAAATACTTCTAGCAACTTCATAAGTGACAACTAGTGCCAAAAGGGAACCAATCTTATTAGCGGTCTAGGACTTAAGAGAATAATACAATTTTAAAAAGAGAAAATATAAATAAGATATTTAATAATTAAGAATTTATATAATTGTGAGGAAATGAAAGAAAAAAACCCTAACTATTACTTAATTCAAAAAGCTTCTTTTTATTTTGAGACTAATTATCCATTGAGGCTGCTAAGCTATGTTCATTATCCTTATGGAAAATAACTTTATTCTCTTCTTTTCAATTTCATCTCTGATCATAACCTTCTAAACCTGAAAAAGAGAGAGAAATCCCTCCTTTTCAAAAATATTCTACGAAGATAAGAATGGAAGGTAGAAGGAGGAGCTTGCAAAGGAGAACTACCTTTTTTCCCCAAAAGGTATAGCTTGGATTTCTATCTGAGTACTTAGAGTCAGTTTATTCCAGTTGTGTGGCTTGGAAAGAAAGAATTCCTAAAAGAGGATGCTTATGCAAACGAGAAATCCAGAATGTTGAGTAAAGGGAACCTGAAGGAAGCATCTACTTAAAGGTAAGAATTTCACAGCAAATAACCCTAAGTATAGACTACTAGTAAGTTTGGTTCAACTTGGGGTGATGTATGAAAAGGTTGAAATATATTGAAAAGTTTCATATGGTAGGGTGGAACTGGGTAGTCCCATATCAATTTTCCTCAAAGGTTTTAGATAAGTTATTTAAGTTGTTGTTGTTACATTCTTGTTTATGAGATAATTTTATTTCTTTAAATATGTATTACTTATATTCCATATTAAGATGTTTGGTTAGAAACAAAATATCTATTATATTCAATCTGGTTATTTGATTTGATAACTTACAGTCTGCCTGATATTATAAGAAAATACTTTCAATTTCCTACGAATTAATATTGCTAGGGTTTGATAGTCCATTTTCAATAAACGATAGTGATTAGAGTTCTGTAATATAAGATATCATTATTCAATGGAAATATTTACTTCCTCTACTTCTTAGTTAGGGTTTGATATTTATTTCCTTATTAAATTTTTATTATTTGAATAAATTCTGGATATTCTAATATAAAATAGTAATTGGGGTTTGATAATCATTTCTTTATTTAAATTTTTATTAATTAAATAATTATTGATTATGTTAATGTAAAAGAGTGATTAGGGTTTGTTATTTATTCTTTATTAAATTTTTAATTATTTGAGTAATTTATGAGTATTTTAATGTATATATAAAAAAAGGGTTATTTAGGGTTTAGATTTATTGTGTTTAAAGGATTGCTTCAATGTTTTGAAAATATAGTATTAGACATCTTATCATTATAATTATGTAGAATATATATGTATATATAAAACTATAAATATATACATATATAAATTGTTCTTCCTTTATATGTTTAAAAGGAATTAAGAAAGTAAAGGAAATAAATTATTGCAGAAGCATCAAATAAGATAAGAGGGGAACTAAACCCTAAACCCCAAAAATAAATACTAATAATATTTATAGTAAGATAACAAATAAAAATTTAAATATAAACATTAGCTTTGTACATTCGATTGTATTAGGCATAGAAATACACCTATAATCAATACACAACAAATAATATTCAGATGGTATTTTTAGCATCTAAATCCTTATATAAGATATAGTAGATAACAATGAAACTAAATCAAATCCCTTACAGGATCTCCCAAAACTCTAACAAAATTTAAACAGTTAAATTAAGAAACAAATATTGGGTTCTCCTGAACCTCGATATGTATTCATATACAAATCCCCATGTCATCCATTATAGAAGGATACCAAATAACAAGAGTAAAAATAACCACATCAAGATATATATATATATATAATATTGTTCGATACAACCATTACAAGTCCACATGACTGAAACAACACATAGAGCATAATCATCGAACTAGCAGTGGATGCCTAATAATGCAACTATACATAACCATTAAACACATTAAGCATAAGATTATGCAAGTCAACGAACACCATTCATAACACATCCACAACATGATAGTAAATGTTGTAATCAAAAGCAGTATAAATAACCCAAAAATAATCATAAACACCGTAATATATAACATATCCAAAACCTTGTAGAAAAGAAAATGAGGATTGGGAAATCCCTTTGTGTTTTTATTCATCCATAGTAATACACATAAAAGTCCCTACAACTGAAGAGTTTATACAAAATGTATTCATGTTTTTCCTTCTTGTCATGATAAATATTTAACCCCAACCATCATGAATCTATGAAAGGATTGACACGAACCCAAAGAAGAGATAAAATCTGTCATGTCCCCTCCCATCCACCTAAGAGGGAACGCGACCATTATGCTATCTAATTTGGGAAATTTAAATCCCATGAATATACACATGATAAAAATGCATTGAACTTAAACATACACATATGCATAAATTATTAACATACAACAGAAGAAAAATTCATTCATTCACAACATTTAACATGTTCATTTAATTCATAAACACATATACAATTGCAGAGATAAAACATACAAGAATACTTATCTTGAAAGAAGATTGTCCTACAACCAGCTACGTCATTGCAACATTCCACGCAAACATAGGCCAGTGTGCTCATCAATCTCTCAGCAACACTGCCACCCCTGAGCTGGGCATGATTCCCACAAGGAATAAGGGAACACTAGCAAACTCACACATAGCAAGGATACAACAAAAACTCAACCAAGCCAAAATAGTTGTGTTTATCAAGTTGCAAAGGAGCTAGAAAGGCTGACTACTAAGCTAGTGAGATCAACCCCAGAGCTATGGACACCTGCACTAGATCTAACCTAGATTCTAAAAAATATACACACCCAACACAAGGAAGAATTCCCTTCTCTGCTGCACAGTCCCTCGGGCTATGCCTTCCCTTCCAGTGTTATTCAGGGTGTGCAAAGAAGAAAGCCAACCCCCTAGCTATGTCTATGAGGTTCCTTCTTACACTAGGTTTATCAAGCTATTTCAGACCTCGTTTCCACTCCCAAATCAGTTTAGAGATTAAAAAAAAAAGATGTATACACAACAATTACATTTCTGGGATTGAAGAAAAATATCACAGGGGCCAAAATCGGGAATGGAAATTGAGTAAAATAGCTCATCCTGTGCAATTTCGTTTTCAGAAATGTTTATTGCCTTCACGTGGGCAAAAATGGATTCATCCAACACCCAAAAATCATGGGTCTCTTCTCCCACTCATTGTGCAACCCAAAAACATTTTTCCTAGCCGGGTAATGAGGAAAACAACAACTAAAATGCCCAACAAAGATCCCAGCCACTCACTGTTAGCAAAACAACTTCCCAGCCATGGGGAAAAACACAAGAAACTACAAAAACATGAATGAGAGTACCCAGGAGATCCAAAAACGTGGATGCATGAGAGAATGGGTAGCATTTTGGGGCAATAACTTGCCCCATAATTCAAAATCGTGTTTTCCAAAAACTAGTGGCTTCTCCGATTCGAATTTGGGCTGTCATACTTTTCCCATCCCATGCAATAACCAGCTCAACCAATTTTTGGGAGTAATAAATGATTGGATGAATAAGACAAGAAAGGTAGTTGACAGTTTGATGGGTTCTCCCTTTGAAATTATTATTTTCCCCATTGGCCCCAAAGGTTTGAATATCCCACCCCCCCACACCCTTTACCCTTAGGAAACCATGCCCCCATCTCATTATTGTTGCATTGGCGTAGCTGGTTGTGGGTTTTTAATTAAATTGCATATTTACATGATGTCCAAAATTATAATTTGTTGGCTAGCACAAAATACCATCGGCATTGATTTTTAATCGCCGAAACATAAAACGCTAAATCAATGGTGTGGATTTACCTTTAGCTCCACACCATGATTAATTACAATATATACATCATATGCATTTAATGCAAATGGGGTCAAAACTGAGGTGTTACAAAATATCCATACGAGCAACTGAAGACACAAAACCCCAACATCATTGCAGAGATCAAACTTAATCGCTAATGAAGGACACATATTCTCTTATCCTCACTTAAAACCCATGGCACGAGACCGATTATTGATGGATTACCATAGAAGCGTAGCATCCCAAACCCACCAAACCACCAAGTATTATTTTATAGAGACCACCCTACAAACATTTATAAAAAATAGGATTTAATATCTAAGCCCGTGACAAACCACTGCAAAAATGAAAAAAAATGGTACATAAAAGAATGCTCATGGCTTACCTTAGTACTCTCAAACTAGATCAGTGATGGGGTTCAATCACCCAAGCTATGCATCCACAACCACACACTCATAGGAAAAGATAATCATCAATAACAGTCTAGGCACCAAAATAATAAACAAAATAACCATGTTACAGTGAATCCCTCGCTAAAAATGATATTTTATTTCCCCAACCACTACACTTAAAGCCAAAGAGTTGAGCACCAAATGAGACACACTCTCGCAAATATGAAAAACATAACCAGTAGCCTGACAAATACACTAAACCCTAGCAGAGTTGAGCTTGGTTGTCGTAGAGCCACGACTCATGTCAACAATGAAAAAGATAAAACCCTTGAGTTAGAAAAAGGGAGAGCCCAGTTGTTGCAACCGAGGCAAGTACAAACTTTAATGTTGAGCATAGCGAGAAGTTGGAAGTTGTCCTACATGTAATATATGTGATTCCACGTATCCAACAGTTGGGTGAACTAATAAACTTCACATGGATCAGAGCCAACATGGAGGAGACAATAAATACAACAAATAAACCTATATGTGCCACCCTCGAAGCTATATCATGTTACCACTTAGAATATTACCTTAATCTAGGGTCTTCACCAAATTTATCAGTGTGAATGTTAGGTCCAATGAGCCATAGTGTTAACCATTTAGTAAAGTGTTGACCAAGGTCTCCATGGAGTGTGCTTGCTAAGGATTAATCCAAAATTTGCATATGATAATCAATTAATTAACTCCATGTCTATATATTAATCAAACTCTTACTAAGAGGCAGCCCGCATGGGTGTAGACTAACTGACAAGTGCGTGTAAATGAAGGAATGTTGTAAAGGAGCTCTCAAGTTCATATCTCACCTCGACTTATCTATGCCCCATGCTTGCAAGTTGTGTGGATGAACCTAAGGTTATAGTGGTAGCCGACAAGAATGGACCCCATGTCACGCAAGTACCAGAACCACCCAGTTACTGATTCCCCCAGTATAAAAAAAAATCTCGCTAAGAGGTATGTAACCATGAGTCTCAACGCTGCGCATGGAAAAATAAATAGGTATAGCAATGTTTCTAATTAGTAAGCCAACAATCCTGAGAAAAAATGGCATGGGATTAAATATAAAATACGTTTACACGAAATAAATCATAACAATTAATATACATCACTTACATTAACCACGCATAATGTACCCCATCAAACGAAAGTAGTATTCATGCTACTACAAAGTTGAGTAGGGGAGAAACAATTACAAGTATAAGTATAACACACAAAAAAAAGATGTACGATGAATATATTCATACAAAGGGTATTGTTCACCATTATCACACTAATACATAATTAGTCTCTAGCAATAAAACTACTTGAAAATAGAATATAAAAGTTTATACATCTTCGATAACTTATAATAATAATAAAATGTATATGAGAATTTTGAGATGTTACATGATATGATTATGTTGTGAAGAAAAAAAACAAGTTGAGAATGACTAAAGGTACTTAGGAGAAGTACCTCCATATAAGGAATATGGATAAATATTTTAAACATATTGGAAAAGAAATATGGTTAAAAGTATATGTCAAGGTCAAGTGTCATGAAAAATAATTTTGTAAATATTTTATATTTTATCATGTTCTATATGAATATCATGTATGACTAATTGATAGTGCAGGTACATGAAGATCACAAAACAAAATTTTGTGACGGAAATGAACTCTAAAGGAGTTGATATGAAAAGGAAACAATAGGTTGTTGCAAAGAAACTGTGGCTTATGATTTTTTATGATCGTATGTATGCACATGTTTATGCTGAAATTATCGAAATAATTTCTATTACTTGTGTAAATACAAGTTTGGAAAGCAAGAATATTGAAGACATGCAAGCATAGATTCAAAGGGAAATAGGAAAATCTAGAAAAATATAATTGCAAAGACGAACTAAAACTGAAAAAAAAAAAAGAGTTTTTAAAGGTACTAACACCGAGGACGATGTTATTTCTAAGGACGGGATGTAATATTCCTCCTCTGCACCCCTATATTTGTAATCAAAAGTGAAATTGTGTACCTGCTTATGGAAAAAAGCTCAAGCAGAGGATCCACAATTAAAACTCTGTAAGTATGCATATGTATTCCTAACTTGTATTGTGAATTGTATGCTTGGGAGACTGAAGACTTGACTCGATTGACTAAAGTGATAGCGGAATGGAATCCAATAGGGGGAGAGGTTCATGAGTTAGGTGGACATGAGTGGATGACGGGTTCCATCTTAGTGCCACAAGAACTTAAAATTAAACTAAGATGACACTTATGTTTATAAGTGTCAAATATGATTAAAAGATAGTCTTAGGAAGGGACACCAAGGAAACCACTAGTCGTCGTAAGGAAAAAACATGTTAATATGACCTAATTAAAAGTATCAAGCTGACTAGTGTTAAATGTTGATAATAAAAATAAAGAATTTATATGATATGCCATTGATATCTTAGCCTCAGAAAAGGACGTAGGATTGAATTTATACATAGGAACAAGTTAAGTTCCCTTTATAAATTTCAGAAGTAAGTATTATTATTATATGGAATTAAAAGGCCATTAATAATTACATTAAGTAATTTTAAATGCTAATGAAAAGAACCATGCAATATTTTGCATATAGAGAAAAGTAAATAAATAGCTTACTTTTGAAACTTATGAGGAAAAAATAAAAGAATAAATAAATAAACAATTGCATGGATAATTCCTAGTTAATGCATGGATAACTAAGTCGATGAATGGATAGATAGAAAATGATGAATGGATAACCAATGGTTCATGATAGATAACCATTACTTGAGATAAATTAAGATTAAGTTAAAATATTAAGTTAAAGCAAACTAGTTGAGTTAGCTAAAATGAAAAATAAATTATCTTGAGATTAAAAAGATAAAGTAGTAGAGTTAAATTAATATTTACCATCTTAGAATAGCTACCTAAGAAGTTATCTAAAGTTAATCAAGTTATGTTAAAGTTAATAAAATATTTATCTTAATGACTAATCAATTAATTTGCTAAATAAAATCTATGAATACGTTAACTAGTTATATTAGCTAAGTTAAAGCTTACCCCACACACACACACACACACACATATATATATATATATATATATATATAGTTGATTGGTTAGAGCTAGCTAAAAGATAAAGTTGGTTGAGGCTAAATTAAGATAACTATGTAGACTTAGATAAAAGTTAAAAGAAAAATATCTATGAGATTAGCAAAATATCACTACATAACAAAATTTTATATAAAAGTCAATGAAAAATATTTTGACACAAAAGTTCTGAGAAGGGAATGAGCTTTGGAGCTCATAAGCCTTATTGATATTTTCCCATTGAAGAATTGTTAACCTTAACCCTTTCCCTAATGTATTATTTCCTAGCTTGGGGGTGGCCTCTTATTAAATGGAATGCATGCCAGGAAGAGCACCAAATTGGTTGGATGGAACATTGAAGTCAGTTTTTTAGTGGCCTCGTCTTCTTAAATCAGACAAGTAACTGATCATTATTAATTTTTGTTCAAGTGTAAGAGTATGCATGTTTGGTTAAATGGATATTCATGGTGTGATTTTTATTATGTTATAAGAAGTTTACATTTGATTATGTTGGGATTGTTATTTTTGTTATTGGTAGCTTGTTCAATCGGTAAGAAGAATTATTAAAATGATATTTTTTTTGGCATTAACTATGCATCATAAAAGTAAGGTTTTAATAGGTTAGTTAAATAAAAGTTTCTATACCCCTGTTTCCTGAAAATTGCACTGAGGAAATCGGGGGCCATTGGAAAATTATTTAAAACATAAATCATTACAAAAAAGAAAGAAGCAGATAAAAAGAATAGAATGATGCATTTCATTAGCTTGAAGGCATGGAATGCACACCAGGAAGAGCACCAAATTGGTTGGATGGAACGTTGAAGTCAGGTTTTTAGTGGCCTTGTCTCCTTAAATCAGACAAGTAACTTATCATTGTTAATTTTTGTTCACGTGTAAGAGTATGCATGTTTGGTTAAATGGATATTCATGGTGTGATTGTTATTATGTTATAAGAATTATACATTTGATTATGTTGGGATTGTTATTTATGTTACTAGTAGCTTGTTCAATGGGTAAGAAGAATGATTAAAATGATATTTTTTTTGGCATTAACTATGCATCATAAAAGTAAGGTTTCAATAGGTTATTTAAATAGTTGTTATATTGAAGTAAAAAAAAAGTTTGTATACCCCCATTTCCTGAAAATTGCGCCGAGGAAATCGAGGGACATTGGAAAATTATTTAAAACATAAATCATTACAAAAAATCTAGAAGTAGATAAAAAGAATAGAATGATGTATTTCATTAGCTTGAAGGGATGGAGGTGAACAATATTTAAAGGAAGGAAATTAAATTAGGTCAATAGAAAACTCGATTTCTCATCCAGCATAAAAGGGTCTAGTCAAGTTTAACTAGGTAAAATAACCCTTAGTTAGCAATTCTTACTCTTATTACGTGATATACAGTAGCGCATGACTTCACAACCACTAGTTATGACTAAAGGATGCTTAGTTAACTGATTGAATGAACTTGCAAAACTATAAAATCACTCAAGAAGGGCGGAATTGTCTCACAATATCTAAAAAACAGGTACATTGAGTCCTTGAACAATGGACTAAACTCCCCATATTCACTCCATAACCAAAACTTGTATTGTGGGACCCTAAAATCAAGAAAAATAAACCCTATTTGAAGGAATTCACCCACATATTCTGAAATAAACTTCATAAGTTTGAAAAAAGGAAGATAAGGAATTTTAGGACCCTTAGAGTTTAGAAGTAATCTTTAGGGTAACTTAAATGGTCAATATGAGTGATGTTTGGAAAACTAGAGTCATGAACTCAAGGTCTAGGTTACTAGGTAGGAGAATTATGTGATGGAGAATATTTTTGTCCAACCATCCTCTATAGACAATCGTGAGTTGATGGAACTTCACCATGAACAAGATCTCTTTTATGAAACACTAATAATGTGGTTGTTCAAAATGCCAAGGGTTAAAGGAGAAACCAGAACATGTAACATTGACCCATTATATTAATGATCAACTACACAATATTAATGGTATAATACCTCCCACTTTGTTAAAGAATCCAATAGACAATAATAATAAAAAAGAGACATAGGAAGGATTCTATATGATGCCTTTTTAAACAGTTGGAATCCAAAACAACTATGTTCCATCCTAAATAGACAAACCAATCTCCTTTTGTTATTCAATCAAGATTTCTAGTGATCCAAAGTATGATATTAATACAAATCAAACCATCGCTACTAGGAGATCCAAAATGTTGTACAAGATCAGGCTAAAAATGTCGAAAGGACACACCAAATACATTTCAACTATTGTAGGGTAGAAATTAATTCTATCTTTCTATGAACTTGCAAAGTAAATAAAAAACCTCTTACAACCACACTTTGTATGACACTTGGCCATATTCTCTATTAAATTGAGCACATAGATGTGTGGACAAAAACACAACTCACAAGATAGATCACACAATTTACTCAGTTATTGAAGAATGAAACAGTGCAAAAATGGCTTGCAGATGTGAATGCTTTTCATTAATCAAAGAGTAATTAGATAATAATTACAGTGAAGTACAATGGCTTAAATAGCCACATGCAATTTGAATCCACATGAGGAAATTCAAATTGATTAGACTCTACTTGACTGTAGGTAACTAAGACCTTGTCTAAATCACCGTTGGAGGACTCAATAGTTAACTAACCTTGTCTAAACCATAACCGGAGTTCATCGGAGTTCTAAAACACAAATCAAGTGTTACATTCAGTGTTGACTAAGGATAACTAACTATGGTAGGTGAGAAATGTGCCCCTCCTACATGCAGCCATGTAAACCTAGTGCTAAATGAATGTAGAGGACTAGAACTGAATGTAACTGACTCCTAACTTAGCTTGACTAGTCACCAACTCAACTGAACTGACCTTGGTTGGTTTTGGCACTCTCAGTGGCTCCTAAATTGTAGGGATTGGTCTAGGAGGCTCCTAAACTGATGCATGCAAGTGCAATAAGTGGTAGTAGGCCTCAATTAGTGTTCCCCACAATTTAGTAATTGAAACATGTGCCCCAATTAGGCCAAGTGGACCCAATGGTGCTAGTGACTAAAAATAGACTGCATGGACTCCTGATTTAGACATGACTCTTGATTTAGACATATGACCAAATTTGGACAAGGGAGGATTAATAATCCTAACACCCCCCCTGAATGATAACTTGGACAATATGTGGGCCCTGGTAACTAATACCATAGGTCACCCATTACATCAAGTAAATTAAAGTAATTGCTCAAAAACAAGGTGCTGGGGAAAAAACCACATGGGAAAAATTCCCCCCCTCTAATTAAGCAAGTAGAATCAAGATCAATCTGGTTCTTCTGTGCACAGGTATCCTGGGGCCTAGCATGTGAACCTCTCCATCATTATGTCTAGGAATATTCTTCTTTGGAAGAAGAATGATATGCTCAACTAAATCAGAAATATAGACAGCTGCCGGATGAAGACTGGACCCATGTAGAGAAAATGAATTCAACTGATAAGTGAGAAAAGGTTTTTGAGGATTCAGAACATGTGAGGAACACTCAAGAAACTGATATGTTTCATCCATTAACAGAAAACCATGAGTGGTAAGAACATCCCCGAGTGTTAGGAGCAAGTGTCCAGGCGGATGCAGAAAATCTTCATCTTTACCATTTCTATGAGGAGATGAGCATGTGATCAATGGTAGAGAAGCACTGGGACTGTTGAGAGTGAATGCTTGAGATCCATAGTCTAATATAGCTTCTGAAATAGCTAATGAATCACATAATAAAATATCATTAACCTCATAAGAGGAAACTAACACCAAATCCCCAGCAACAATTTTGAGGAAGAATTGCGGTACTTGATTTTTCACACTGGAATTGGTGAGAGTAGCTACAAGCATGACTGAAAGCTCTTGGATTTTAAAATATGAACCAAATAATATAATATCAGAAACTAAATCAGATCTAAATAATTTTAAAACAGATCCAAAACTATGAAATCAAATCAAATCCCCAGCAACAGTTTTGTAGGAGACTTGCGGTACTTGTTTCTTCACACCGTTGATGAGAACAGCTACAAGCAGTACTGAAAGATTATGAATTTGATATATTAAAACAAGAAATATCATATAAGATATAAATAATATCATATAATATCCAATAAGGTTAATATCATATTCAAATAAATGGTTAACCGAGACGGTGGATGCACAACTTTCTTCTTCTTCAAAATTCTGAATTTTGGTGCATGCAATCCTGCAGGAATTTACTGGAAGCTCTAGATCATGAGAGAATTGTTCACTCTATTAATCTATTATTTTTTCCAAAATATCCAAGTTATTACATATTTTCATACTAGCAGCAACATTAGAGGGAGAAAAATCAAATTTCTCTTCACTTTCGAAAGCAATTACTGGTAAATTTTGCACAGAATTCAAAGGAAAATTACCAGTGAATATTTGCATGGAAGTGCAGCACTATTTTTCTTCAATATCAGAGATTCAAATGTCTTCTTCTATTTCATCCATATGAGGATATGAGATATCAGAGATCTCATAAACTTTCGGAGCATCAAGAGAAGGAGTCACTGCATGGAGACTGTCTTCAATTCGAATTGACTGTGTAGAAGCTTCTGCTTCTTCTTCATATTGAACAACTTCGTCAGAGAGAGTGGAGGCTGAGATTTTTGGATTAGAGATGCTTATGGTGCTGGATTCTCTCTCCAAAGTGATATTGTGATCCTCATTAATCATTCCAAAGTTTCTGTCCAATATTTTCTAGAGATGCTTTGGGTTTCTAATAGATCTTTTGAGGTAGAGCATGCTAGGAGAAATGGCCATATACATATTTTCATAAGCTGCATCACATTTGTTTATCCAGTCATCCTTTCTCTCAAAGGAATCTTCACCAAGTCCAATAGACACCTCATAGAGATCTTGTCTCTTCAGATATGCAATCATCTTCATCTTCCATTCTGAATAGTTTGTGAATAGGGTGAGAAGAGGAACTGATGAATCCAGAATTGATGAATCCATTTGAAATTGTACCTGCAAAAAACACAAAAGGGGCATCATAAGGTCAACAGCCTACACATTTCAGGTTTTCATCACACCCAACATAGTTGATCAAGCAAGCTTAATCAACAATTCCTTAACTTGGAGTATTAAGTGGTAAACCTTTTGCTTCTGGTGCAGAGCTGGAAGGAGAAATTTTGCTCAAAATGATCCAGTAGGAGATCTGAGGAGGAGAAGCGCCTTGTCTACCGAGGCTCTAATACCATATTAAATTGAGCACATAGATCTATGGACAAACACACAACTCATAAGATATATCACCCACTTTACTCAATTATTGAAGAATGAAACGGTGCAAAAATGGCTTGCAGCTGTGAATGCTTTTCATTAATCAAATAGTAATTAGATAATAATTACAATGAAGTACAATGGCTTAAATAGCCACATGCAATTCTAATCCACATGAGGAAATTCAAATTGATTAGACTCTACTTGACTGTAGGTAACTAAGACCTTTTCTAAATCACCGTCGGAGGACTCAATAGTTAACTGACCTTGTCTAAACCATAAGTGGAGTTCATCGGAGTTCTAAAACACAAATCAAGTGTTAGATTTAGTGTTGAATAAGGCTAACAGACTATGGTAGGTGATAAATGTGCCCCTCCTGCATGCAACCATGCAAACCTAGTGCTAAATGAATGTAGAGAACTAGAAATGAATGTAACTAACTCCTAACTTAGCTTGACTAGTCACCAACTCAACTGAACTAACCTTGGTTGGTTTTGGCACTCCCAATGGCTCCTAAATTATAAGGATTGGTATAGGAGGATCCTAAACTGATGCATGCAAGTGCAATCAGTGGCAGTAGGCCTCAATTAGTGTTCCCCACACTTTAGTAATTGGAACATGTTCCCCAATTAGACCAAGTGGACCCAATGGTGCTAGTGACTAAAATTAGACTGAATGGACTACCGATTTAGACATTACTCCTGATTTAGACATATGATTAAATTTGAACAAGGGAGGATTAATAATCCTAACATTCTCTACCTATGCATGATGCTGGAAATGAATTATCCTTTTGTGGTAATAGTTATATGATTTCCAATTAAAAAATAAATGCTTCAAATCTTGGATTGGTTAACCTTTTACATGTATTTGGTCCTTTGAAATAGTCACTATAATTTATGCCATTATGTGGTCCTCTATAGTGTAGGTTTGATTACTAAATTCAAACAAGTCGAGTCCCTCCATGGAAGGGATTCCCTGAATGACGTGGAGCTACTAGTCACCTCAGTCTTCATTGGTCTCCTGATGATGATCCCAGAGCAGGGATCAAAACATCAAGAGTTTCAATTTCTCCAACGCAGCTCCTTCTTACCTGCAAATTTCCACTGCGTAATGACTACATTCAAACAGGTCAAGTCCCTCCATGGAAGGGATGCCCTAAATAACGTGAAGCTACTGGTCACCTCAGGCTTCATTGGTCTCCTGATGATGATCCCAGAGTAGGGATCGAAACGTCGAGAGTTTCAAATTCTCCAACGCAACTACTTCTTACCTCCAAATTTCCACTGCGTAATGACTGCATTCAAATAGGTCAAGTTAATGACTGCATTCAAACAAGTCAAGTCCCTCCATGGAAGGGATGCCCTGAATGATGTGAAGCTACAAGTCACCTCAGGCTTCATTGGTCTCTTGATGATGATCCTAGAGTGGGGATCAAAACGTCGAGAGTTTCAATTTCTCCAACGTAGCTCCTTCTTACCTGCAAATTTCCAATGCGTAATGACTGCATTCAAACAGGTTCAAACCCTCCATGGAAGGGATGTCCTCAATGACGTGAAGCTACTGGTCACCTCAGGCTTCATTGGTCACCTGATGATGATCCCAGAGTAGGTATCGAAACATAGAGAGTTTCAATTTCTCCAATGCAGCTCCTTCTTACCTACAAATTTCCACTGCGTAATGACTACATTCAAACAGGTCGAGTCCCTCCATGGAAGGGATGCCCTAAATGACATGAAGCTACTACCACCTCAGGCTTCATGGGTCTCTTGATGAATATCCTAGAGTAGGGATCGAAACGTCGAGAGTTTCAATTTCTCCAACGCATCTCCTTCTTACCTGCAAATTTCCATTGTGTAATGACTGCATTCAAACATGTCGAGTCCCTCCATGGAAGGGATGCCCTGAATGACCTGAAGATACTGGTCACCTTAGGCTTCATTGGTCTCCTGATTATGATCCCAAAGTAGGGATTGAAATGTCGAGAGTTTCAATTTCTCCAACGCAAATCCTTCTTACCTTCAAATTTCCACTACGTAATGACTACATTCAAGAAGGTTGATTCCCTCCATGGAAGGGATGCCCCAAATGACATGAAGCTACTGATCACCTCAAGCTTCATTGGTCTCCTGATGATGCTCCCAGAGTAGGGATCAAAATGTCGAGATTTTCAACTTCTCCAACGCAGCTCCTTCTTACTTGCAAATTTCCACTATGTAATGACTACATTCAAACAAGTCGAGTCCCTCCATGGAAGGGATTCCTTGAATGATGTGAATCTACTGGTCACCTCAAGCTTCATTGGTCTCCTGATGATCATCCCAAAGTAGGGATTGAAATGTTGAGAGTTTCAATTTCTTCAACATAGCTCCTTCTTACCTACAAATTCCACTGCGTAATGACTACATTCAAACAAGTCAAGTCCCTCCATGGAAGGGATGCTCTAAATGACATGAAGATACTGGTCACCTCAGGCTTCATTTGTCTCTTGATGATGATCCCAGAGTAGGGATCGAAATGTTGAGATTTTCAATTTCTCTAACACAACTCCTTCTTACCTGCAAATTCCCACTACGTAATGACTACATTCAAACAGGTTGAGTCCCTCCATGGAAGGGATGCCCTAAATGAAGTGAAGCTACTGGTCACCTCAGGATTCATTGGTCTCCTGATGATGATCCCAGAGTAGGGATCAAAATGTCAAGAGTTTCAATTTCTCCAACACAGCTCCTTCTTACCTGCAAATTTCTACTGCGTAATGACTACAATCAAACAGGTTGAGTCCCTCCATGGAAGGGATGCCCTGAATGACATGAAGCTACTGGTCACCTCAGTCTTCATTGGTATCCTGATGATGATCCCAAAGTAGGGATCAAACATCAAGAGTTTCAATTTCTCCAATGCAGCTCCATCTTACCTGCAAATTTCCACTGCATAATGACTACATTCAAACATACTTGAATATAGTTAAATGAAAATATAATGGTAGGCCTAGTCAATCATCATTAATATCGTATCTCATTAAGGAAATATAACAACAAGAGTGGTGTTTATAAACCTTCAACTTTAATTGGAAAACCAAGGATTTGGAAAAACTTATGAGGTTTCTGCATAATTTATCCAACTACAAAGAGACAATGACGATGCCTAGAAGTATTAATATTATATTTTATTTATCTAAATAAATATTGGTAAAAATAAAAAAGGGAATTCAATCTAAAATATGGGAGTAGCAACAAACATGGATCTTTAGTATGCAGTGAGGCACATATCCTTTACTAGTTGTTTTCAAAGACACGTTTTAAGAAAATATCACCTGGTTTTCAACAAACCCTTTGAAATGATTCATAATATACCCTACCATAAACATACCAATCCAAATGGTTCTTTGCTCCAATCTGATAATAAAATCTCATGTGAAAATCAATTAACTTCAAATTGCAGAAAAAATAAATGCATATTCATACTAAAATAATAAAACATGGGATTCACCTTGTTGACCAATATCTTATAACTTCATTCATAAAGGGGGGTTTAAATTGTGAAAAATAGGTTCAATATATTGTAGGTATTGGGAGGGGAGAACTAGGGTACAAGGGGTTTATATGTATTAGGGGGTATAAAAAAGGGTATCTAGTAAAAATAGGGGATAACCTAGTAAAAATAATGTTTTTTCTAAATGGAATGATGTATTAGGAGGGGGGATCCAAAACAAGATTTTGGTTGGTATTTATCAATATCTAGTGAGATTGGGGATATTCTTTAGTATCCAATGAATGAAGGAGATATGGCATAGTTTCATTAAGTGAACATTGTGTGATTAATAATTACATAAAATAGTTCATCAAATATACTCTATTTGTAATACTGGAAATATTCTACAAAATGTAGTAAATCTATGTTATATACTATGTTATATCAACACTCATACTTAAACAATTAAATATATCTAACACACAGATTCCTATAGTCACCTATGGATGGGCCTTGATCCAAGGTGAATACAAGAACATATTTACTTAGTAAGAGGGATAAATAAGATTCTACATATATATTGAAAATAGTTGTTTAACATAATGAATTAGCTTCTTTATTCAAACTGTAATCAGAACTCAATTCATAACAAAAACACACACTAGCCTCAGTAGTTAAATTTCTACTTCTAACATTTTGTTTATGTAAATGATATTCATGCACTTAACATTGAGTGTGTTGGTGTGATAACTTGAGATAAGGTAGAGTGATAAGGAACTTCTGGTATAGAATATGTGTTCTCTTGTAGACTCCAGAACTAGCCCTCCAAGTGATAAATATTTAAGTCTCGTTGAATCTGCTACATGTGTTCTCATTATTGAACCTAGAGATGATAGTAAAAAATGGTGCTCTGTTTAATAGTTTCATGTGCATCGTGATAGCTATGATCAAGAGTTAACATAGAGATATTCATCTTCAATCAAAACTAGAAGTTTTGTAACAAACATTAGTAGTTCTCATTCATCATCTATTTGCATCTTTAGATAATCTATAACTTTAGTAAAAAATAACGCTCCTTATGTATGTTGAGTCATAGATAATGTAAGATGAAACATGGTTCCTTCATAATATTCTAGATCACCACTTTATTAGTATTTTTGTGGCACATTAGTTATAAAAAAAGGTGCAAATAATTGTTGGAGCAAACCCATCCAACAAAACCCAGTCAATAGAGGTTCCCACTCCATCAATGCTCAACTCATAGCGATTTCCCTAAGCACCGGCCTAGATAGGTTTTACCCTGCCCAGAAACACCTACAAAGTGGATGAAGTCTCACCCAAGATGTTCAAGGGAGGGCTGTCAGAACCAAGTTTTCGTAGAATAGAAGAGAACTATGTGAATCGACAATTCATTCACTTATTTAATAGATCTGACCAGTTACTTAATCATCAACAAGGCTATTCATCATTGTTATTAACATATTGCATCATTCATTCATAATTGAAACAATGATACTGTTGCACAAATAGATTGAGACAAATAACATCATTTATAAGCTAGAAACATCACAACATAGATCCATGTCACGCATTCAGCATCATATCGTAGAAACAGTAAAGCAGAAAAATATAAAAGAAACAAAAATTCAAATCAACTCCCATCTTTCATATCACTTTTGTGCATTGATTCACAAATTCAAAACAGTTCACAATTCAAGCTCGAGTCATTTTCCTTTCAAATATCTCTCCAAAATCTCTCCAACAACTACTCAATATCTCCAAACTAACTTACTAACACTTGAAATTCTACTTCTATTTATAGGCTTGCACCTTTACATTCAAGGTCCACTTCTAACTAACTCTTAACCAATTCTTAACTAAATCTACAAAATAATGGCCAATGTCTGCAAAATACGGTCCAAAGTACAAAAAGGTGACAACCACTTATACTATGAAACGAGAACTATATACTATGAACGAGAACTCTACCCATAAAAACGATGATTTTTGCAAAAAAAACACCAAAAACACCCCCCAAATAGAAAAGTGTTGATACCAGTATACACGTTTTTTTTTTTAGGGTAAAAAATAGAGCCATGGACTAAACATCCCATATTGTTGTTTAACAAAACTTTAAAATCAACCTTAAATTGGAAAAAAAGAAAAATTCTTGAAGAGATAAATTACAACTTTCTCA
>LPNX011194227.1:347891-362147 GCA_001517045.1 Pseudotsuga menziesii | reverse complement strand
ATAATTTGTAACACTTGGGGACAACATAAGTAAGGTGTGTCAATAGACCTAGGGTCCAAGAGACAATAAATACACAATGTGACTCTTCTTGAAAAATAAAATAAGAAAAAACTATTTCTTAGGCTTCACATGTTCAAACAATGCCATCGATGTAGTTCCCAAACTTCCTCAACCCACATATCAATTGAATTTAATCAAGAAAATACCTAAGTGTGTGCCTTTTTATCTTATCATATACTCCAATATACTCTAATAGAAATTGAATTTAATTAAGAAAATACCTAAGTGTGTTCCTTTTTATCTTATCATATACTCCAATATACTCTAATAGAAATATCCACATAGATTTTGTTACTAGGATAGATCATTACCTTGTTAAAAACCTTCAACACAAATTTCCAGGAGGCCTTTGGCATAACCATTGTTCTCACAAACAATGGACTTAGCATTGTGATGGATAACTACTTTCGATGGACAAATTATTTAGCTGAGAAATTATCAACCCATGAGAACAACACAACTAAGGTGTTTCAATATACCTACGGGGCATGAGCCACAATAACCTACACAATGTGACTCTATGGTATAGAATATTCTAGATACATCGTAGTCATGTTTATTTTATAGACATTTTGGAATAGATTACATTTTAGATTTTAATGATGATCTAAAAGATTTCTATATCTACTAAAACTAAAGAAATGTGACTTCTTGAAAATAGGACAAAAACCATTTTTAGAATTTGTATGTTCAAACAATGCCACTCATGTTTTCTACCAAACTTCGCTAGCCCACATATTAAGAGGATTCCAATTGAGAAAATTACCAAGTGTAAGTTTTTTAATGTTATCGCAAACCCCAATATGCTCATTAGTGGAGATATCCATAATGATTTCATGACTAGGTTAGATAATTACCCTGTGAAACACCTTCAATACAAACTTTTAAGGGGCCTTTGGAAAAACCATTATGTTCACTATCATTGGACTAAGCATTGCAAGGTATAAGAGCTTTTAATGGAGTTAATTACCCATCCTTAGAGTTAGTCGATGCCATTAATAGGAACTCAAAGTCCTTGTGACACACATTAAGTTTCACTCAGGGAAACCACAAGACAATTAACCCATCAACACTAAAATTAATGTCATTAATGATGAGCTAAAGATGTTTGCAAAACCAAACCACACAAACCCTAATAGGATTTCCTAGCTATCCACATAGTTGCTCATACAACACACTCTTGGTTGTTAAATTTATTGTGTTTAATTTTCTATCATTTGTTTCATTTAATTTATTTTAGCACAAATGGTTACCTCTTCCTTTAATTAATTGAGTATTGGGGTTTACATAAAGAGGAAATATTTTTACTATCAAAATCAAATTCATGAGAGCTAATTTTATTATAGTTAATGTTTTTACATGAAAATCATAATGAATTACAAACTCTAAGTGACTATTACACACCTCCTTTACCACTCTTTCATGTAGTAGTGATAACTTGTAAGAAATATATGCCTAGGAAGAATCACATTTCCTTTTGAGACCTATACTATATAAACATGTAGATTTAAAACAAAATTTAACTTTATATTTTATGTACTATTAGATTAGAATATGGAGATAATAGAAGCTTATAAACAAAGTTCTAGGGATATTATCATGTTAAAATTGTCTTGTACAATAGAACTATATTGTAATGTTATATTATGTGTCTTGAAAAATGCAAGAATTAAACTTTACTAGTTTACAAGTTTTCTATATCACTAGATAATACGATTAGAGGGATTTCATATTACATATGTTTCTATAAATGAATTATCAAAAGTGAGAATATAAGTTGACCATTGTTGATTTAGTTCAAATGCTGAACTGAAAGTCAATATCTACTTAATTATTCTTATAGACCATTCCAACGTATTGAAGATGCAAGTTAACATGTTATCAAATACTATAATTAAATTCAATATCTATGTTATTATTCCTATAAATCATTTTAATTTATTGGATGCACAACAAGTGTTCAAATACTGAAAGGAAAGAATATCTAAATAATTACTCATGTAGATCATTCTAAACTATTGTCCTCGTTTTTGCTATTCAACAGGGACAAAATATTAAATATGGTGTATATTATGATTCAACCTAGAGACATACATTAACGTCAAGGTATTGTTAATGGGTTCTAATAATGAAAGCTTGCATAACATATTTTCTACAATGGAGCTTTACTACGTAGAAAATAAGAGAATGGTTTTAATATTAATTATTAGCCATAGTGAGTTGAAGACAACCCTGGGTTTTAAGTCAACTTATCAATGTTCTTCTAATATCTAATAGATGGTAGAAATTAAACCATAGTAATTCTATTTGATTCTATAAAAATAGAATTGTAGCTAAACTGCTAGAATTGTAGCTAAACTAGGCTTTCAAATCAATTTATCAAAGTTCGAATATCTCAATTGATGGGGGAGACCAAATAATTATTATTATATTTGCATACCTGTATAATTGGTTTATCATGTATTTCCATTTTAAATCTTGCATGGCTTCTTGAACCCATATAAGTTTTGAGGGTCTAAATATATAATATATAGTTTGTGTGGTAGTCCTTTGGTTTATTTGGTTTTTATATTCAACATTTAGTAATTTTTATTATGCTGATTGTATATGCGGTTTGCAAATTACAGAATTTTGGCATGGAGAAAGAAATGTCTCCCTTTCTCTTTTACGGTGAGAGCCTTTCCTTATCTAACAAATTCTCATCATTCTCTACCATTTTCGCATTTAAATGCACTAAATTTAAATATTTTTGAATTGGATGTGCATCCATATATTTCATTGACATTAAAATGGACACTACAAAAAAATGGACACTACAAATTATGATTGTTTGATGCTATATTCTAGTTCCTATCATGCTTCTAATTCATTCTATTGAGGTTTGTGGGTTCCTCTTTACCTTTGTAAAAAATAGTGAACAAAAGCCAAAGGTACTGTAGCAACGCCAAAAAACTATCAAGCAATAAATATATAAACAAGAGAAAATCCAAACAATGGCCTATAACATTTGTCAAGAGAAAATCCAAGCAATGGCCTATAACATTTGTCAAGATAAATATGTTAGGCCTAGAAGCATGTCCAGGGACAAAATATGAAATATGGTGTATATTATGATTCAACCTAGAGACATACATTAATGTCAAGGTATTGATAATGGGTTCTAATAATGAAATTTTGCATAACATATTTTCTACAATGGAGCTTTACTATGTAGAAAATAAGACAATGGTTTTAATATTAATTATTAGCCATAGTGAGTTGAAGACAACCTGGGTTTTAATTCAACTTATCAATGTTCTTCTAATATCTAATAGATGGTGGAAATTAAACCATAGTAATTCTATTTTATTCTATAAAAATAAAACTATAGCTAAACTGCTAGAATTGTAGCTAAACTAGGCTTTCAAATCAATTTATCAAAGTTCAAATATCTCAATTGATGGGGTAGACCAAATAATTATTATTATATTTGCATACCTGTATAATTGGTTTATCATGTATTTCCATTTTAAATCTTGCATGGCTTCTTGAACCCATATAAGTTTTGAGGGTCTAAATATATAATATATAGTTTGTGTGGTAGTCCTTTGGTTTATTTGGTTTTTATATTCAACATTTAGTTTTTTTTATGCTGATTGTATATGAGGTTTGCAAATTACATAAGTTTGGCATGGAGAAAGAAATGTCTCTTTTTCTCTTTTACGGAGAGAGCCTTCCCTTATCTCAACAAATTCTCATCATTCTCTACCATTTTCGCATTTAAATGCACTTACCTTAAATATTTTTGAATTGGATGTGCATCCATCTATTTCATTGACATTAAAATGGATACTACAAATTATGATTGTTTGATGCTATATTATAGTTCCTATCATGCTTCTAATTCATTCTATTGAGGTTTGTAGGTTCCTCTTTACCTTTGTAAAAAATAGTGAACAAAAGCCAAAGGTACTGTAGCAATGCCAAAAAACTATCAAGCAATAAATATATAAACAAGAGAAAAGCCAAACAATGGCCTATAACATTTGTCAATAGAAAATCCAAGCAATGGCCTATAACATTTGTCAAGATAAAAATGTTAGGCCTAGAAGCACGTCACAATAGTAGATGTTCATCATGTAGCATGGAATACTAGAAGACAAGCAATTAATCATATCACTCCTTCATGAACAACATTCTTTGAATACATTGAATGTCTTTTTCATGTTTCACAGGTGGAGTGTCTTTATGTTTTGGGGGTGCAAGAAAAAATGTTGATCTACCAAGAGATACCTTGAAAAATTAGAAACCATATTCCTAGAATGTCTTTGAGCCTTTCATGAACCTCCAAATATAACCACTTTGTTATAGATATTGAATATAATAATCGATTTATTATAAATATAAAATATACAATAAGCAAGATCATGGATGCAAACAAATAAAAAAAAATTGAAAATTTCAACAATAGAACTACTCATTTTAAAACTGAGTTAATTGCTAATGCATTTCTAAATAAAACCCCGATCCATCAAACCCCAAACTAATTGTATTCCAATGGCCAAACAGATGTATCTACAAAAATTCCTCTATCCATCCATTTTTCCACCTACACACCAAATGCAACAAATATTGCAAAGAAATGAAAGTGATTTGGTAGTGAGTACAACTCATCAATTTATAGGCACTCTTCAGTTCCACTCCCAAAAAATGGATGTACAAAATATTTTGTGTCAACATCCATATATTCATGTAGAAGCATTCAATTTGAACAAAGGAAGTTGACTATTTGTCGAAAGGGAGATGAGGCACATGAAGAAGAGACACGGATAAGTGGCTCTTAATGCAAACAAACTTACTTGTGATTTGTTGTTAAGGGAGTGGGTCTTTCTGAAAACAAACCAAATAACACGTGATGCCACTACCACTACCACTTCCACTCCCTTCCACTTCAACACAAACAAAAATCATATGCTTCAGATCAAATGCCAAATTCTTGATCCTGGTTTGTTACTATACGTACAGAAAGCCTCCAAAATTTGTAGGCAAGTTTTAATTTCATGGTAGTCACAATATTCATACTTCTCACTAAATAAAGCACGTGGTTACAAACACAAACCAAGTTGAGCATTGCAATGACTTGCCTTTTGACACAACATTAGACAGAGAGTTCAATCCCCATATGTTTGTATCATTTAGGGAATGGGTCACTATGCCAATGGACCAAATACCATGTGATGTCATTGCTATCCACTATATATTCAAAGACAGACATCAGCTACATCATCTATTACTTATGCACAAAACCTTAAAATTCTATTAGAAATCTATCATGGTATTTGTATAATCTTCATAATTTCTACTACACAAAGGACATGACATGGTTGTAAATGGAAAGGACATGACATGATTATAGAAGGAAATTGGACTAATCACTGCAATCACATGACTTCTAATAAGGCATAAAACTGAATACTCATTATTGAATGTTGGGTTTTTTTAAGTGTGTCACCCTGCAAAACAATGCAACTAACATGTGATGCTACTGCCATTTCCTATGCCACTACCCTCCACTTTAACACAAAAAAATATATGCTCACATATGGACATCAATGTCCCTATTCTCATCTATTACTATATGCTCAAAAACCTTCTTTCATCTATTTTTGTATGCTCAAAAACCTTCACAAAATTTGAAAACCAGTTTTGTTGTGAGACTAATTTTGAAATCTTTAAATAATGTTTACATTGTTCCTAAGCAAGTTTTGATTCATGTTTTATGCTATATTTGGAATGGAAGAAAAGGGAGTGATAAAAGTAAGGTTTTATCATTTTAAAAGTTATCATTTTACATGTTTTTTAAGGCAACAATTATCTTTGCCCCTCTTGATATGGTAAAAAGAATAGTTTTGATTCATGTTTTATGCTATATTTGGAATGGAAGAAAAGGCAGTGATAAAATTAAGGTTTTATCATTTTAAAAGTTATCATTTTACATGTTTTTTAAGGCAACAATTATCTTTGCCCCTCTTGATATGGTAAAAAGAATAATGATTGAATTGTTTGCAAAGATTAAAAAACAATTAAACATTGAAAATATAATTCTCTATTACAACCTATAGAATTTTGGATTTCATTTTTTTCATTACTTTTATCATTTTACATGTTTTTTAAGGCAACAATTATCTTTGCCCCTCTTGATATGGTAAAAAGAATAACCATTGAATTGTTTGCAAAGATTAAAAAACAATTAAACATTGAAAATATAATTCTCTATTACAAACTATAGAATTTTGGATTTCATTTTTTTGTCTAAATTGTTGCAGTGCTTTAGGACAAAGACCAATCACCTTAAATACAAAATTTGCAAAACATGTTATATTTGAAACTGAACAATATTTCACAAAATCCATAGCTCAAAATCTCCACAAGGGATAATGATTCATGTTTTATGCTATATTTGGAATGGAAGAAAAGGCACTGATAAAAGTAAGGTTTTATCATTTTAAAAGTTATCATTTTACATGTTTTTTAAGGCAACAATTATCTTTCCCCTCTTGATATGGTAAAAAGAATAACCATTGAATTGTTTGCAAAGATTAAAAAACAATTAAACATTGAAAATATAATTCTCTATTACAACCTATAGAATTTTGGATTTCATTTTTTTGGTCTAAAGCACTGCAATGCTTTAGGACAAAGACCAATCACCTTAAATACAAAATTTGCAAAACATGTTATATTTGAAACTAAACAATATTTCACAAAATCCATAGCTCAAAATCTCCACAAAGGATAATGATTCATGTTTTATGCTATATTTGAAATGGAAGAAAAGGCACTGATAAAAGTAAGGTTTTATCATTTTACATGTTTTTAAGGCAACAATTATCTTTGCCCCTCTTGATATGGTAAAAGGAATAACTATTGAATTGTTTGCAAAGATTAAAAAACAATTAAACATTGAAAATATAATTCTCTATTAGATTTTGGATTTCATTTTTTTTTTCTAAATTACTGTAGTGCTTTAGGACAAAGACCAATCACCTTAAATACAAAATTTGCAAAACATGTTATATTTGAAACTGAACTATATTTCACAAAATCCATAAGCTCAAAATCTCCACAAGGGATAATGATTCATGTTTTATGCTATATAGCTCAAAATCTCCACAAGGGATAATGATTCATGTTTTATGCTATATTTGGAATGGAAGAAAAGGCATGTTTGAAATGGGAAGAAAAGGCACTGATAAAAGTAAGGTTTTATCATTTTAAAAGTTGTCATTTTACATGTTTTTTAAGGCAACAATTATCTTTGCCCCTTTTGATATGGTAAAAATAATAACCATTGAATTTTGCTATCTTTGCCCCTCTTGATATGGTAAAAAGAATAACCATTGAATTGTTTGCAAAGATTAAAAAACAATTGAATTGTTTGCAAAGATTAAAAAATAATTGAACATTGAAAATATAATTCTCTATTACAACCTATAAAATTTAAAATTTTGGATTTCATTTTTTTGGTCTAAAGCACGTGCTTTAGGACAAAGACCGATCACCTTAAATACAAAATTTGCAAAACATGTTATATTTGAAACTGAACAATATTTCACAAAATCCATAGCTCAAAATCTCGACAAGGGATAATGAATGACCCAAAAAATACTATCCAGTGAACTTATTTTCTCAATCCATTCATCATATTAAATAGCCTACATTTCCACATCAAATGTGATAATGAATGACCCAAAAAATACTATCCAGTGAACTTATTTTCTCAATCCATTCATCATATTAAATAGCCTACATTTCCACATCAAATGTTTTCGAAACGTATTTCCCTGCTCTGTAGAAAGTCACTTTAACAAGTCCTTTGAAAAGGAGTTATTCAACGCAGTCCCCTACATTTCCACATCAAGTGTTTTGGAAACGTATGTTCCTGCTCTATAGAAGGTCAGGCTTTAACAAGTCCTTCATTTTTCAGCTACATAATGTTCCCTTAGATAAAATTTTAAAGAACCCTCCTAGATATAGCCATGCACCTGCACTGCTACCCATTTAGTAATCAAATCATGTTTACCCATTTAGTAATCAAATCATGTTTCGAGTGAACTACTATGACTCGAAAATACAAAAAAAATTAAACTGTGAAAAATGAAAACATATGAATCTATGTCATCATATAATTAAATGCAAACAAAATCGAAATTGTAAATAAAATAACTATGTGATAACTCAAGTTATACTCCTCTAGAAGACAGAAGAACGTACACAATTATAAGTTATCTACACGATAAAGTTGATATCCCTCCAATTAAGAAAGTAAAATATTACATAAGTAACATTATTTGCATATTCAACAGACTTTTGCATCTTAAAATAAAAACAAAACACACCTCACCTTATTTCTGAGTCACTATTCCATCCCTCAAAATTCAATAAAAACAAAACACACCTCACCTTATTTCTGAGTCACTATTCCATCCCTCAAAATTATGCATTTTGTTGCCAATAAAGTTTAATAAAGTTTACTGCTACTCTAATCAAAGCAGAGTAAGATGCACACCATATGTCACAATCTCTTTTCTTATACGTCACAATCTCTTTTCTTATACTGACTCTAAGTCGGAGGAATCTAGGGTTTAAGTTTCAAGAGACTGTGACATATGGTGTGTATCTTATGATTAGAGTCAGTATAAGCAAAGAGATTGCATATGGTGTGCATCTTACTCTGCTTTGATTGGAGTCAGCGTAAGCAGTAAACTTTATTGGCAACAAAATGCATAATTTTGAGGGATGGAATAGTAAAATACACACCATATGTCACAATCTCTTGAAACTTAAACACTAGATTCCTCGTACTTCAGATATACAGCCATCCAGCCCACACTGTACATGAACTGTTCATGTCTCCTACACAAATTAATTCACTGCACATAGATTCTGAATTCCTTCTGATGACAAAGACTAGACTCCAATCGCTGGAGAGTTGCAACAAGAAAAATATTCTATGTAGACTTCTTTCTAAGACCAACAATACATTCATGAAATACTCTGGAAATAAATCTAGTTCTCAATACCTCTACCCTGCTAAATTTGCTAAATTTAAAAGCATATTAGTGCAAAATGAAACTGTTTTCTTCCCTGCATGAAAACAAATAGTTCAGAATAAAAAAATTCACAAAAGCAAGCAATTACACAGAAAGAATAATATAGCCTCCTCATCCAAAGCTTCACACACAGTCATGACTAACCTAAATTGCATTCGTATTATTTTGCTTGGCCTTAAACTGCTTTCAGATCTGTATTCCTCATCGTTTTGCTTGGCCTTAAACTGCTTCCACTTTATATTGTTCTTTTAGGCACGTTACTCCTTTCGGCATCTAATGATCACTCTTTTCCGAATCAGGTGAGTTCTCCTTGAGTTATAATGCTCAGAACAGATTTAATTTGATCAGATCAAATTTGAAAATGAACTCACAAATGAAAGAGGACTATACCAGATTTAATTTGATCAGATTCATCCTCTTTTCGGCTCCAGTGTTCATCAAGGTCAGCATCCAAGGACTAGCTCGCAGACATTTTGTCCTTCATCCACAAAAAATCACAGAAATGTAAGCTGGGGCAGCTATACCATGCTTCACAGTTATGTCAGCTGGGGTAGCTATACCATGCAGCCACCACAAATTTGTGTAAATAAATTGCTTTCGTTCCACTTCCTGAATAAAACAGTATATATAAAGGGATCAATCCTCTAGGGATAAAATTGGTTTTTAGCAAGGGAACTGCAAAGGAAGGAGAGTTATGTACATATTTACAGTTGCGTTAGCTAGGAACGAATACCAGGTTTCGAAGAGGTAGCTCGCTGTAGGTTCCAGCCCTACTAAGTCTATGCCCTCCCCGAGGTCTTACTTGACTATTACCGCTTGACCGGGCCTGTTTTTTATGCTGCTCATGATAGGATAATTTCTTATGGTTATTCGGATGTATTACCTTCTTTTGGGCCATGTACGCATTAAGAAGGAATAAAATGAGTTGGCAGAATGGAGACATATTTTGAACTTGTACTACATAGGTAGTAGAATCCGGGACTTTGGATTTTAGAATATAAATGCCATTTCATTCTAGTTGGCAACTCTGAATGATACTATAAAAAGGGGAAACTCAACGTGATTAACCAAACTTTGGGAAAAGAAGCCGCGAGCCACGCCTGACACTTCTTTCTTTACGGACATGACGAACATTCACAGCCGGTCAAAATGCGGATTTCACTGCTATCTTGCCCGACTATGATCAGGAAGATAAATCCAAGTTGTTGGTTGAATCAGCACGACGAGATTTTGGCTTAAATTTTCACATTTAAGGAGTAGTTGTTTTGGAGTTTAAACCGGAAACCGGCAACAAGCTGCCATGCGATATTCTTCTCACTGGGGTTGATAGCATCTTATTAATTCACTACAGCGTTAAATAAGAAGCCCAAATATTTTAAAACAGTTTCCATTATGAACCTTGAAAAGAAGCCGTGCAGTACAATAAATTTCATCATGGCAGAAGAGCAAACCTAATCATTTCATGTCACAAAGAAGTCCAGAAGTTCGGGTGATCACGTCTGTAAATTCGCGGCAGAGGCTTCAATCCTTCTTGTTCTCTAATTCCTGGTAGCAGGCAATTTCAGGTTTGATCTTCTATTTATCCATTCTCGAGAAGTGAAACGGTCATGATTTCACTCATGTCTGTCAACTGTTTGTTCAGGGTGGGAAAAGCAGTGAGTTCAAGGATGTAAAAACAAATAGGAAAGTAGGAAGATCAGCGACGGAAAACACAAAACACACCTTATTTCGAGTCACTATTCCATCCCTCAAAATTATGCATTTTGCTGCAAATAAGTTGCAAATAAAGTTTACTGCTTACACCGACTCCAATCCAAGCAAAGTAAGATGCACACCATATGTCACAATCTCTTTGCTTAGACTGACTCAAATCAAAGCAGAGGAAGATACACACGATATGTCACAATCTCTTTGAAACTTAAACGTTAGATTCCTCGGGCTTCAGATATACAGCCAGCCAGCCCACACTGTACATGAACTCTTGATATCTCCCACAAAAATTAATACTGCACATAGATGCTGAATTTCTTCTGATGACAAAGACCAGACTCCAATCGCTGGAGAGTTGCAACCAGAAATATATTCTATGCAGACTTCTTTCTAAGACCAACAATACATTCATGAAAACCTTTGGAAATAAATTAGTTCTCAAAACCTCTACCCTGCAAAATTTATAAGCATATTAGGGCAAAATGAAACTGTTTTCTTCCCAGCATAAAAACAAATAGTTCAGAAAAAAAAATAGCAAAAGCAAGCAATTACACAGCAAGAATAATAGAGCCTCCTCATCCATAACTTCACACACAGGCATGACTAACCTAACTTGCATTCGTATTATTTTGCCTTGTCCCCAGAATTCAGATCTGTTTTCCTCATCGTTTTGCTTGGCCTTAAACTGCTTCCACTTTATATTGTTCCTTGGGGCACGCTACTCCTTTCGGCATCTAATGATCACTCTTTTCCAAATCAGGTGAGTTCTCCTCGAGTTATAATGCTCAGAATAGAGAAAATGCAACGTATGTGTGTGAAAGCATAATTTGAAAATGAACTCATAAATGAAAGAGAAAAAAATGAATCCTACCAGATTTAATTTGATCAGATTCATCTTCTTTTCGGCTCCAGAATTCATCAAGGTCAGCATCCAAGGACTAGCTCAGAGACTTTTTGTCCTTCATCCGCCAAAAATCATAGAAATGTAAGCAGGGGCAGCTATACCATGCTTCACATTATGTAATCCGGGGCAGCTATGCCATGCAGCCACCACAAATTCGTGTAAATCAATTGCTTTCAAGCCATTTAAAAATAAGATATAAGAAACTATTAGGGTAGCATATTCGTTCCACTTCCTTGCCTTAAATTTTCAGAATTAAGAAGTAATTGTTTTGGAGTTTAAACCAGCAACCAACAACAAGCTGCCATGCGATATTCTTCTCACTGGGGTTGGTAGTATCTTATTAATTCACTACAGCGTTAAATGAAAAGCTCAATATATTAAAACAACTTTAAATGAAAAGCTCAATATATTAAAACAATTTCCATTAGGAGACTTGAAAAGAAGCGGTGCAGTACAATAAATTTCATCATGGCAGAAGAGCAAACCTAGTCATTTCATGTCACAAAGAATTCCAGAAGTTCAAGTGACCACGTCTACGAATTGGCAGCAGAGGATTCAATCCTTCTTGTTCTCTAATCTGCAGCAGAGGCAATTCAGGTTTGATCTAAGTAGCGACAGAAAAGCAAAGAAAAAAGCAGTGAGAAAAGACGAAAAAGCAGTGAGAAAAGAGACAGAAAAGCAATATAGAAAAGCAGTGAGAAAATATGGAAAAGTAAAGATAAGAGCAGTGAGTTCAGAGAGGGAAAAGCAAATAGAAAAGCAGTGAGTAAGCGAAGAGAGAAGCAAAGACGGAAAAGCAAAGAGAAAAGCGGTGATTTGAGAAATGGAAAAGCAAGTTGCCCCATCTACAAAGGGTTAATGCAAAAGAGAGCGCCTACTCCTCTCTACCTATTCCTCTCCATTGAAGCCTATTGTTAAAGGGAGCAGAAGGGGGGAAGTCATATGCAACCCATCCCACCGCCTATTTCTCTCCGTTGAAACTTGTTGTTAAAGAGAGCAGAAGTGGGGAAGTTCCTCTGCTTGAGGGAATAACCTATATATATCTCAATCTCTTAATCCTCTATTTACTGTCCGTCTTATCCTCTATTAAAATCTTTTCCTGTATCTATGTGTGTCTGAGAATGTCTGTGTATGAGTCATGAGTTGAGGGAAGGAGGGTGGCGTGCACTTCACTGGAGGCGAAACGGTTTCCAAAATTTACTCGGCTCTGCTCTAAAAGGACCTCTGCTCTGGATGAGGTTTCCAAAATTTACTCGGCTCTGCTCTAAAAGGACCTCTACTCTGGATGAGGTTGAGCTACCTTCTTTATACCTCTACTCTGGATGAGGTTGAGCTACCTTCTTCACAGTGGAGATCCATCCGTGGTTTCTCTCAATAACGGTATGTATCGCTGATTTCTTCTTTTAATTCATCTGCTAACCCTGTTATCTTAAACCCTATAATCTCTATAGGGCTTTATGCCACCTCTGCAAACTCTGTGATCTCGAATCCTCTGCGAACACTGTGATCTTGATAGAGTCATAAAAGCCTCTGTGAACTCTGTCATCTCGAACCCTCTGTGAACCCTGTGATTTCAAACCCTGTGCGAACCCTCTGTGAACTCTGTGATCTCGAACCCTCTGCGAACCCTGTGATTTCGATAGGGCTTTATGCCACCTCTGTGAATCCTGTGATTTCGATAGGGATTTATGCCGCCAATGTGAACCCTGTAATCTCAAACCCTGAACATGTGCTAAGATTTATGCCGCCTCTGTGAACCCTGTGAACTGTTCATAAATTTTTCTCTGCCAAGCCTTTGAATTTATGCCTTCGTGCCTTCGTTCGGACTTGCCACTTGCCAGGTGGAGTAGTATGGCATCTACCGTCCGCATGCTATATGGCCAACAAAATTTGTTTATTTTTAATTTTTTTTTCTGGTTATTAGTTTTCTTTAAAAAACACAATATAATTTGAGCTTAGTTCTTTGCAAATGTGTCAGCTCATGCAATTTTTTTTATGCAAGTAATAGCAATATTTGTTGAAAACAAATTAATGGTAAAATATTTATAGGTTTTATTAATAATATATATACTTAATATTTTGAAGTTTTTATTATTATGTTAATTTATTTTTCATAATCTATATAATCTATTTTCATTAGATTTAAAGATTAATATTCAATTAATACATTATAATAATTTTGTTAGTAGGTTTGAAATTGAATTTTTTCTTCTAAAGTACTTACTACTAAAATGCATTAATACTACTCAAATTTGTAAATATAACCAAAAAAAAGATTAAGTATTATATTTTGGGTCTTCTTAAATTGTGGTGGTCTTTTAGTTTAAAGGCCTAATGGAGTTTAAAGTTGTTTAGAATATGCACCAATTTATTGAGATTGAGTCTTTATTTCTGTTGTTTTCTTTTGCATATCATATCACGCATGTGAAGAAGATGATGAGGACGAGTAAGGGGGAGGGGGACGAAGAGAAGGAGGGAGGAGGGAGAAGG
>LPNX011194227.1:332114-346458 GCA_001517045.1 Pseudotsuga menziesii | reverse complement strand
TCCAAATAATATAATATTTTATTGAATGAGTGATGATGATTACAAAAGGTCTCATGTGGCTTATATATAAATGGAAGGACACATAACAACATGGTCTCTTTAATGCCATTGATACATAATTAAATGAATAATTAATAGAATCTTACTATGGTAATGTTTAATTTGTTACTAGTCATCCCTCTCTAACATACTTTGTCCACGAAGTACTAGTAAGGATAAGTGCTTTTATAAAAAATATTCATTCTCCCATGTAACTTCATCTTCTGGTAAATTTTTCCACTGGACAAGGTACTCCTTAATTGATCTAGAACAAAGAATTATTGTTTTAACTTCTAGAATGCACTCGGGTTCTAGCACCAATCTCCCTTTGATGTCTACTAGGGGTAGCTCTGTTTGTATGTGGTTTGTTGGACCCAATTTTTTCTTTAAACATGACACACGGAAAATATCGTGGAGTTTCCCTTTGTTTGGTATATCTAAAGTGTAAGTCACTTGTCCTGCTCGCTTTTGTACTTGATAAGGACCATACAACTTAGGCGCAAGTTTATGATTTTAGGGACTTTTTAGCGACATTTGTTTGGTATATCCCTTTAAGTCGACTTGTTGCTTCATACGATTCCTTGCTTGTTCGAGATGGTTCTTCAAAATGCATATGACTTCATCAAATGTTGTGAGATATCTTTCACTGGTGGAACCTTGAAATTGTGTTGATAATGTACTTTTGTGTTGATGGAGGTGGATACCCATATAGGGCCTCGAAAGGGGACATTTTTGTCGCGGTATGATGTGTACTATTGTACCACCATTCTACAAGGTGTAGCCAATTTATCCGTTGTGTTTGGTGATCATTCACAAAATTCCTAAGGTATCCTTCTAGGCACTTATTGACCACTTCAGTTTGTCCATCTATTTTGGGGTGGTAAGAGGTACTCATGGTTAATGAAATCCCCAATTGGTGGAATGATTCCTTCTAGAAATTGTTGGTAAATTTGGGGTCCCTATCACTGACGGTAACTTTGGGGAACCCAAGGAGCTTAAATATATTTTTTACATAAGAATCTGTAACTTGGATAGCTTTTGCCTTTGATGAAACTCAAATGAAGTGGGCATATTTTGTTAATCGATCTATGATTACCAATATGCTGTCCTTCCCTTCCAACGTAGGAAGACCGGTGATAAATTCCATGGATATCTCATACGATTTATGAGTTAGAATATGAAGGGGTTGAAGAAGCCCAAGACGAGCATTTGTCTCAAATTTTTGTCATTGAAAAGTATCACATACAACAATATATTTATGGATATTAATATTCATCCCTTTCAAAAAGAAGGACTAGCGTATGTTGTGGTCTGTTTTGAAAAATCGCACATGTCTGGCTATCGGAGAATCATGGTTCTCTTTTAAGACTTGAGTTTTGAATTTTGAAGAGTTGGGAAAATATATCATTTGTTTGTACCATATTATGTCTTTCCCCCATGAGTATTTGGAATTTATTTCCTCGTTACTTTCAACTTCTTCTATTATTTTTCTTGTTTTTTGGTTTTTGACATACTCGGTTTGGACCTCTCAGATCCATTCAATAATGATTATGGAAATTGCACATAGGATGGCATCATTTCATGCTTTCTTAGTAAGCCATCTACATCCATATTTTCCTTATCCTTTTGTACAAGATGTCAAAATAAAAAAACCTAGATTTGGCTCACCCATTTTTGTTGTTCTATTGCGATTTTTTTCTAGGTTAGGAAATAGTTTAGGTTGTTGTGATATGTTTTAACGAGAAATTTAGCTCCTAACAAGTACAACTTCACTTAACCAGGGCATGCATTATTGCCAACATCTCTTTATCATATGTAGAATTTGTTTGCTCATTCGGTTTTAACTTTTAACTCTCGAAGGAAATGGGATGTTTATCCTTCATGAGCATGGCTCCTACATTTGTCCTTGAAGCATCACATTCAAGGATAAATGTTTTTGTGAAATCTAGGGCTGTCAGGACGGGAGTTGATGTCATTAAGGTTTTCAACTTTTCAAAATAGTCTTCATTTTTTTATCCCATATGAAGGCATCCCTTTTTAATAGTGATGTTAACGACACCGCAATCTGTGCATAGTTTCAAACAAATATTCTATAGTAACCTGCCAAACCAATGAAACCCCTTAATGATGTGATTGATTTTGGGGTAGGCCACTCAATAATTGCCACGATTTTCTTGGGAACCTTAATGCCTTCAACGAAAACACTATCTTCCAAAATCTCTATTTCTTTTCGTTTGAAACTACATTTGGATATGTTAGCGTAAAACTTATTTTATTCTAGGAGCCTTAATATGGTCTGAACGTGCATGAGGTGTGAGCTCCAATTTTTTTATATACACCATGATATCATCAAAGAAGACCAACATGAACTTTCTCAGGTACGGATGGAATAAGTCATTCATCGCTGCTTGGAATGTTGCGGGAGCATTAGATAATCCAAAAGGCATGACTCAAAACTCATATAGGCCTTTGTGGTGAAAAGAGTGGTTTTGGGGATATCTTCTTTATGAATTTTGATTTGGTAGTATCCCAATTTTAAGTCTAATTTAGAAAAATAATTTGTACCATGGAGCTTGTCCAATAGCTCATCGACAAAGGGAATGGGAAATTAAAGTAATAGGTTTTTAATTTTGTTAATTTTTTATTTAACACTTTAAGGTGCGTTGTAACATCGAAAAAATTGGTGTGGATCCTCCGAATCTTGTATCAGTTGAGGATCGCTTCCACGATATCATGGCCTCTCTTCCCCCTCCATCGTCCGCAGCCCCCCCCTCTTCCCGGTTTGTCAAGCGTGCCGACGTTCCTAAAGAGAAGCTCAACTCCGCCGCCTCAAAATGCAAAGAAATCGCCCTCTCTGAGAAAGGCCTCATAGGATTGTTCACCGGGCTCTAGCCATCCCCTCATTCAGTTGAAGCCTGGCTCAACAAAAATTGGAGAACCCTTATTCAGGGTGAGGTGCAGCAGATTTTCTGTGGGAAAGATTACTTCGCTTTCATCTTCAAAAAGAAGGTGGATCGCAATCTCATATTTAGGAATGGCCCCTACTTCATGGGCCCAAGAGGCATGCATTTGAACAAATGGGATCTCTCATTCAACCCAGAAAAGGATATCCCAAAGGCGGTTCCAGTCTGGGTAAAGCTGCCTCACCTCCCTCTTCACTGCTGGAATGACGAGGACTTTTGTGCAATTGGGAATACTTTGGGGAAATATGTGGATAAATCTGAGCCAAAATCCCCAATGTTCTCATGTGCCCAAATTTGTGTTGAGGTTGATCTTGAAAAGGGCTTGCCGGAATCCATCATTCTCTCCATTGACGGATGGAATCACCTACAAATTGTGGACTATGAACAAATTCCGTTCAAATGCAAATACTGCCATGAGTATGGGCATTTTGCTAAATCCTGTCTAAAAAAATCAGAGAAATCCATCTCTGAAATCCCATAAGATGAGGGTTGGAATGTTGCTAGCGGGAAGAAGACTGCAAAGACAGCCCTCAAGAAGCCTCATATCCCGCCAAAGAGTGCCCCCGGAAATAGGTTTGAGGTTTTACAAGTTGAGACTCAAGTGCTCGAAACCCAAGAGGAAAATGTCGAAGTTGCTCTCCATCAGGAAGATGAAACACCAGTAGATGTACCACCCCAAAAGGAGAAGGAAGACCTGGATGAGGATATGGCGCAACCCCCGACAAGGAAGGAAGCTGTAACAAATTCTGAAGTATCGGTCACAAGATCAAGGGCAAAAGCATGTACTGAAGAAGCTACAGACACTTCTACTGAAGAACAAGAACCTCTCTCTAGGAAAGGAAGAAAGTCCAATAAAGCAATACGGGAACAGGAAGCAGCATGGGAGAAGGCAGCAGGGAAGCAGTCTAATCTAGACTTTCTAGTCAAAACATCGCAATCAAGCAAGTATCTACTCAGTGCAGAAGAGGAAAAAAAGGAGAAGGAAAATGCGCTTAGACAACTCAAGAAATAATGAAAGTGGTCTCCTGGAATTGTAGAGGCTTAGGAGGTTCCCAAAAAATAGAAGTTATCAAGAGATTTAAAACAATGGAATCTGCCTCAATCCTTCTCATCCAGGAGACAAAAAATTTGGCTGAGGATAGCCTTGCAACCCTTAAAATATTTTGACCAAAAGGCGATGACCTAGCCACCAACGCTTCTGGGGCCTCTAGAGGTCTTCTTTGTTGGTGGGACACTAAAAAAATTGTCATGCACTTTGCCATTGAGATTAAAAATTGGCTTTTCATCAAATTAGAAAACAAATAAAAGAAAGAAAATTTCTAAATCGGAAATGTTTACGGTCCAACTATTCACGCCCAGAAAGACAGCTTTTGGACCTCTCTTGAAGAACAATGTGAAGGTAAACTGCTCCTTCCTTGCTTCATAGTGGGGGATTTCAATGTTACAATCTCCACGGACAAGTGCAGAGGCGGAACTAAGGTCAAGGATCCCTTTGGGGAAAGGTTGGAGGACCTTATATCGCCATGGGGCCTATCAGATATCAGACCAAAAAATGACACCTACACTTGGAGCAACAAACGGATCGGACCTGGCCACATTGCAGCTAGATTGGATTGTTTCCTGGTCAGCATGCATCTCCTCAATTCATACCCAGAATCCAAACTGTTGTGCACGGCTATCTCATATCATAACCTATTTGTCTTTTCTTCTCGCCCTTGGATAACCTAGGGCCGCTCCCCTTTCGCTTTAACTGTCTTTGGTTAGAGTCTGAAGGAGTTGAGGACATCATCTCTAATTCCTGGTGCTGCTTCATTCCCGGCTCTCCAGCATACTCATGGGAGCAGAAATTGAGAAGGGTAAAAGAAGCCCTCAAATCCTAGGCAAAGCTTCACTACCATGAGCCTTCCCATCAGAAAGTAGAAATTATAAATAACATGGAAGCCCTTCAAGTGGAAATGGAAGAAAGGGAGATCACCAAGGAGCATCTTGTCAAAGAAATAGAGCTGGAAACAAGTCTGCAGAAAATTTTAAGGCAAGAGGAGGAGGGATGGAGGCTCTGGTCACATATCCTCTGGCTCAAAGGGGGAGATCAAAACACTAAATTCTTTCAAAATCAATGCAGGGAAAGACAACGGTGGAACACTCAATGAGAGCTCAAAAACAAGCGCGGATCAGTCATCACCGGCCAAGAGGCAATTAGTACAAAGGTAAGGAATTTTTTTGAGAATATGTATAATGATGAGGAATACATCTCGCAAGATTGTATGGAAGAAATGGTTTGAGATATCCCAGCTCTTATCAATCCAGAGGAAAGCTTTAGGCTTGAATCCCCCATCTCGGAAGAAGAAGTCAAGAAAGCCATATGGTCTGTACATCCGGATAAAGCCCCAGGCCCTGATGGCTTCCCTATCTACTTCTACAGAACCTTCTGGCCCCTTATAAAAAAGGATTTGATGCGTCTCATCTCCTAGATGGCGAAAGGTAATATGGGAGAAGCCACCAATTCCACCTTTCTGGATTTGATCCCTAAAGAGGCAAATCCCTCCTCCATAAAAAAATTTAGACCCATTTCCCTTTGCAACGCCTCGTACAAAATATTTTCAAACATTCTATCCCTGAGACTAAAGCTTATCATTCACTCTCTGATCTCCCCAAATAAAGGAGGTTTCATTTTGGGCAGACAAATTAGTGATAACATCCTGATGGTTCAGGAGGCGATTCACTCCAATTCTAAAAAGGGTGAATCAGGCATGGCCATCAAGATGGACTTGGGTAATGCATTTGATAGGCTGAGGCACTCTTTCATCCTTTTGGTTTTGAAGAAGTTTGTTTTTCCTCCTATATTCATCAATCAAGTGCAAGCTTGCATAAAATCTTCGTGGATAGCTCCTCTAATCAATGGTAGACCCTCTGAATTTTTTAAAGCCTCTCTAGGGATAAGACAAGGGTGTCCTCTCTCCCCTTTTCTCTATATTCTGGTCGCTGACTCCCTCAGCAAAAGATTGATTATATTACAATCAAAAGGCTCACTTCCGGGCCTCTCCTTCTGGAATGGATTCCTCCCCATCAACCACGCCTTGTTTTCTGATGACACAATCCTGCTTGGGATAGCCTCCCCTCAAATAGCCAGAAATTTCCTAAGACCCCTTGATCTTTTCCTTCGCTCCTCTGGAAGCTCTGCTAATTTGAATAAATGTCAAATTTATGGATGGAATTGCAATGCTGCTACCCTCTGCAACATATCTCAAATTCTGCAAGTTAATGTCAATCTTAACTAGACTCATTTCACCTATTTGGGAATCCCCATAACCAAAAAGTCCTTTGTTTCTGCCATGTGGGCTCCGATCATTCAAAAAATCAAAAGCATGATTCAATCTTTGGGATCGAAGTGGTCAAACCTTGCAGGGAAAACGACCGTTATAAAGTCTATTATTTCCTCCTATCCTATTTACTCTAGTTCAATGGTTCTATCTCCCAAAAATGTTATCAACAATATTTGTAAGGAAATCATAAAAATTTTATGCCAAGGAGGAAAGGTTCAAACAAAAAAATTTCACCTAGTCAAGTGGGACACAGTCAAAAGAGAAAAAAATAAAGGTGGTCTAGGCATCATGGACCCTTAGCAAATGAACAAATCCTTGGGAGCTAAGCTGATATGGAGGTTGGCCACAGGTAAGAAAGAATGGTGGAAAGAAATAATCAAGAAAAAATATATTAGAAGGCCCAGATAAAAAATGTTGGATAGCGCATGGACGGGTAAAGGGACTTCTCTCTGGCAGTTGTGCAAAGCTTCCTTCAACATAATACAGTTTGATTGCTATTGGATACCAGGGAATGGAAAAAAAATCAATGCTTGGAACTGCAGCATTCTCGGACAGCCTCCTCGATCCTCGATCCCAGGCTTGTCTCCACTTGCTGATTGGGCTAGTAATCAGGGATTGCATACTCTTTATGACCTCTCACAGTGGGACTCGATGGGGTATTGGACTGGATGGAAGGACCTTCACCCTCCAGCTCATCTGATTGAAGCCACAACCCTCTTTCTTTCATCTCTTCATGGACTGTCCCCAACTCGAGTTACAGCAAGAGACCGCATTGGTTGGGGAAAAACTGGACAGTATACGGTTAAAGAGGGATACATGAGACTTCCTTGGAGCTGGTTGCAAAGGACTGACTCTGGAGGAAGGTTTGGCATCCATTAAGCATCCCTAAGGTAAATTCCTTCATTTGGATCCTATTGCATAATAAGCTTCTAATTGTTGAAAACCTTAGAAAAAGAGGGATAGCAGGACCTTCTCGGTGTGCTCTATGTAATATGGAAGAGGAAACTTCAAGCCATCTCTTTCTTCAGTGCAAAATTTCTCTGAAAATATGGCAGTGTGTTCTTCCTCCGGGCTCAAACCTCAACCCCCCAGGCACTGTAGCTCAGCTTCTTGAGGATTGGCCCAAGCATTTTCCCGACTCCCTCATCAAAAAGCCCATCCTTAGTCGCCTTTGGATCTCTATCCCCAAGAACCTCTGTTGGCAACTATGGATAGCTAGGAACAAGTCCATTTTCAATGATCAGAAAGTTGGCCCAGCTCGTATAGCCTCTAAAGCGATAGGAATGATAGTGGAGAAGTTTTCCTTGAACAATATCAACTTCCCTAATGAGGAGCGCATCCCTGAGCCCTACTCATCTTGGTGCAAAATCTACCTAAAAGAAGCGAGCCCCCTTTAGTTCAATTCTCCTAATAGAAGTGCAACTCAACCTTTCAGATCCTTCCCTTGGGAAATAAGATTAAACAACAATGACTTCAAATCCTGGCTGAGAGAGAGAAACTCTTACGCTTTCTTTTTTGATGGTGCCTCGAAGGGAAACCCAGGGGTGGCAGGTGTGGGGGGGATCCTTTTGGATCCCAAAGGACATGTTGAACAAACCTTCACTTGGGGTCTTGGTCATAGGACCAACAACGAGGTTGAGTGGTTGGCGCTCCTACAGGGATTGCAATCATTAGTCTACAAAGACCTCTCCAAGATTGTGATTTTTGAAGATTCTCAACATGTCATATTCAAGATGATCAATGGATACACCACTGGCTCCATAAAATGTCGTCGCCTGCACGACAAAATTATTCCTCTCATGTCTAAGTCCTATGAACTTTTCCACATTCTTCGCACAAATAATTCAGCAGCGGATGCCTTGGCAAACATGGGGGCCTCCCTCCCCCAAGGCCAAATTAGTCTAAATGGTCAAGCTCCTCACCCCAAATATATTCCCTAATGATTTTTTGGGATTCATTTTTCTACCCACTCGGCAATTTGTTTTGCCCCATGGCGAATCTTGAAGGGCCTAATGCTCTCCCTAAAGGCCTCATCGACGCTGTCATCCTTTTTACCCCTTACCTCTCCAACCTCAATCACTCTACCCTTCTTTCCCCTTATCCCTCCATCCATCGTCACTTCACAGCATCGTGCCCTCCATTCCCCGCTGGCATCCATCATGCACACCTTCCTAAAGGGTCTCCAGACTTTAAGTGCTGTTCTGCCTATCTCCATCCTCCCGTTGCGTGGACTCATCACAGCATTCACCTTCCCTCGGTATCTACAGGATTTATTGCTCACCATCCCCAGATTAATTGCCTCCTCTCGTACGCTCTAGGTATTTTCGCTCCCTTCACTATGTCTTCCCCTCGAAGCTGCTCCCATCCTCATTTCACTCTGGTCTTGGCTTTGTCCGATATGTGATATCTCCAGAACGCATTCTTTTGGATGTCATTGCAGGTGTCGATGAAGGCTGGTTGCAGGAAATCCTGTGGGAAGTGCTCCCTCTCACTAGGGCTTTCGTGAAGGAAATATTGGCTCTCGTAGCCTTCTCCACCTGTTCTTACAGCACCCTTTCTGGAACTTCTTTGTGGTTTTTGAATATTGACTCTGACCCTAACCTCTTCATCGATGCACAATCCTCCATTGCTGAAAGCAATTCGATATTGGGCTGTCACTGCTCAGGGTGGAAAGAAGGTGCAGTTGGCACATTATCCTGTCAAAGTAAGTCTGACCGAGACTCCCTCCTGCAGGAGCTAAATACTCTCAAGCTGATTCTCAGTGGTCTCTCTGTCGAGAAACAAGCCTACGTGGTTGCAGGTACAATTCATGCTCTCCATAGCAATTTTTCCCGTATTGAAATATACTTGGACAAGGCAGAATGTCTCAGGTTAACGAGAACGCTGGCATAGTGGATTTGAAGAAAAACCTGAGGCGCCTCTACGAAATGATGGCCATAGGCATAATGGACAACAAGGAAATTGCACAGGAGGTCAAGAGCACGGGGGAAGTGGTTAGCTACACATCTCTGCAAATCAAAAATCATGATGCAAGGATTGATGACAATGAGAGTAACCTCAGGGAAATGATGGGCAAGGTGGATAGAATTCAAGAAGACCTCTAGAGCTTTATTAGCATGAATCAATGTACCAAGGCCCTCGAAACCCCAGCAGCTGCAGTGCACCCCATGGAGGAGGAATCGGTTGTTCAGCCTTTGAAGCTTCTAGGCAATCCTTAAATGGTTTTTTAAGTTTTTATGTTTTATTGTCTTTTACTTTGCAGGCAGTTTATAAGGGTATACACTACCACAGGCACTAGATGTTTTGTAAATACTCTCTGTGGAGTTCTTTGGTCATCCCCATGGACCAGTTTTGTTTTCTGCATTTTTGAACTGCAAGAACTCTCCGTTCCCGCTTTTACTTTGTAATGAATGGCTGTGCACAGCCTGTTTTATATAAACCTTTCTTAGTTTCTGTTAAAAAAAATACATCAAACAACTTGGTGATTTTATGCATAACAATTGCACCAAAATGTAAATTAAAAATAAAAACTTTACTTATTCTGTAGTTTCGCTATTTTTTAACCTTAATACAGTGCACCCAAATGTTGAATGTCATGGTGTTGTTATTTAGAACCACTACACCGATAATGAAAAAAAATGACTGTAATCCAATGCTCTCCACTATCCATTTACTCTACTTTGGTGCTTTCAAATTGATTGTGTGAGAGATACACTTTACTAATTTAAACATAGTGGTTGTAAAATTTTGGTTATATATTACTATTAAGTAGTTGTAAAAAGTTCTACACATAAGTTTTTTTTTAAAAGGTTTAGTGAAAGAGGAAGCCCCTCTTTCTAGGGCGTCTATTTGCACTAACTCGGGAGAAGGAATAGGGCATTTCCGATTGACATCTTACATATCTATAAGTAGGCATAAAGCAAGGCTGCCAAACCCAGCCAGCCCAAAATAGAACTGCATCCAAGACGTAAGTTTTCATGAAGATCTCCAGTTTTGCTACTGTACTATTAGTGGGCATCCATTTGTGGAACCAAAAAAGTATTAATAATTGCGTCTTATATCTAAATATTGGACCAGTTCTTCTCCGTTTGCAAGGGGATTCAGGGTAAGAGATTACATGAAGCAAAGGGATAAAAGAGGCTTCGGGTTCACGGAGAAGACAGACGTGTATAGCTTTGGGGTTCTCCTGATAGAGATGCTAACAGGAAGAAGGCCAATTGAGCCAGAATTTGGAGAACATGCAAGTATTGTAGACTGGGCACATGCACTTTACGGGGATTGGGATTGTAACCGCTTGATCGATCTAGTTCTATCAGACTCTACGCCGGTCTATCAAGCAGAGATGATGCGTGCAATGAATCTAGCAATCCGCTGTACATTGGTTTCTCCTGCATTGCGACCCACCATGCGTGAGGTGGTGCAGATTCTTAAAACAGTTTGTAAGCCTGGGATTGGACTTGGATGTTCTTAGATGATTATCTATTTCACTAAGAACTCTGTGAGACTAGAATGCGTGATTGACCAATATGTATCAGATATTACCAGGATAATTTAATTTTTGTGATATGCATGTAATTTCATGATTCTAAAAGCCTGTGTAAAATATAGTTAACAAGTGTATATGTAAAATATAGTTGTTGACATGCCACTAGAATTCTATATTGGTTCAGCGGCTCCACTCAATGGATCCAAGTTATAATAACAAATGTTTCTATATATTAATTATTTTCTATGTATCAAATGTCGTTTCTGTATATTTAATTTCAACCTATTTGGTTTATGTCGATTGAATTATTGGGATTGCTTTTTCTTTGTAGAGAAATTTATAGTAAAAAACCAGTGATTTGATGAAAAATAAAATATCTTCAAAAGATGATCGTCAAATTAATGTTGATAATTGGAGATTTGAACGATTTTTTACTCTTGCCTATGATTATGTTAAACTTGTGTTATCATTCTTTATCTATGCAATGATTTGGAGCGAAACTAGTAATGCCAATGATATATTATTATTGATAAAAAAATATGGGAGTGATAATTAAAGCATATCATTTTGAACTCTTTATTGCATTTAAAATTTTGATTTAATTATTTTATATAATTAATTATAAATTTTTTTTGATTTAATTATTTTATATAATTAATTATAAAAGGAAGTAACAAATAGAGATTAAAAAAAATAATGGATACTACAACATGAAAAAAAATATAGAAACAAGCAAAATCTACCAAAATAACCCAAATTCAAAGAGGAGGAAATACATACAAGTTGAATCTATGTTAAACAACTCTCTATCCTTTGAAAATCAAATATTTCCTTTGAGTTAACCTCCTTCTCATGCCTTTCACTTGCATACTTAATCTTCCACACTTAATCGTTGTATGACATCTGCTTGGTCTTGTATAGCAAATCGACTTGGTGATTACCTCACTTATAGATAGTTATATTGGTGTTTGTGTATTGATTTGGTTCGGTATATTCTTAAATTAGTTACGTAGTGATTTTCTTGTTTTGATTAAGTGTGTAAATTTGAAAAATATGCCAAATAACCCAAATTCAGAGAGGAGGAAAGACATGTAAGTTGCATCTATGTTAAACAACTCTCCATCCTCTGAAAATTAAATATTTCCTCCTAGTTAACCTCCTTCTCGGGCCTCTTACTTCCACACTTAATCGTTGTATAGCATGTGCTTCGACTTGGTGATTACTTCCCTTATAGATGCTTATATTGGTGTTTGTGTATTGATTTGGTTCTGTACATTCTTGAATTAGTTACATAGTGATTTTATTGTTTTGATTAAGTGCATAAATTTGTTGTTGTGCTTTGATTATGCTTAAGTTACATGCTTAGATAGTAATATAATAATTTACATTTATATAACATCTACAATACTACCATTTTTCAAGACAACTTTTATAGCTTGTATACTTTTTATAGGTTATATATTTATTGTTGTGAAGAAGCTAGCAATTTTTCATCATGATCCATGGATGGTGCGCTCATTTGGCACACGACCTCTATTGAGCAACATAGGAGAATAATTGAGGAGAACTATATGAACAAGTTGAAGCTCGTGCATTCAAACATGCTCTCCTCTTCGTAATTTCATATTTAATTTAATATTCTAAAAATAAAATAAAATAAAAACTGAATTTTAGAAATTCATTATTCCTATTTTTTCATAGGTTAAGTACATTGAATAGACTAAATACTCATGATGTGAAAACAAATGATCAAATTTAGAAAAATAATTAAAATTTTATAAATTTATTTTTATAAAAAAATTGACACCTAGCATTGTTTTGTCAGCACATTTAAGAAACCTCATAACTAAAACATAATTATTTTGCATATAATGATATGTTTTATTTTGCATATAATGATTTGACAGACAATCTTCTAGTAAATAAAAACTCAGGTAAATTTTTTTTGATAAACAGATTTATAATGAACAACTTAGGTTTTCCGAGTTTTCGCATTTGCTACGGCTTGAAAAAAAGTGGTTTTTTTTTATTTTGTGATAAAGTTGTGGTAAGGGATGCCGCTAGATATGGATATGTATATCCGAATATCAATAATAGTTTAATAAACCTATGCTCCTAGATGATCTTTATCTTTACAAGATGGTGTCACACTTGTTTCTGGTTTTTTTTGTTAGAAAAAGTTAAAAAGATATTTAAGTTAAAAGTAATTTTAGATTTTCAATAAACAATAATTTTGTTTTTTAGCTGAAGTACATTTAACTTTTAGTTATATTATTTCTTATTTCAATAATATTAATTTTTTTTTAAGTTAATAATATATTAAAAATAATTTTATTATTTTAATTTAAAATTACTTTTATTTTTTATACTATTTTTTTCATTATTTTAAAAGTAATAGTATTTATAATTTTATTTATTAATTAATGATATTAGAATTTTTTACTATATCTTAGTTATTAATGATTATCTATACTCTTATTACTCATAATTGTTAAGTAGGCAAATGGCAAGAAACCCAATGGACTTTTTTCAATAAGTCACGTTACATTATTTTTTTCACTTTTCATAATTTTATGTAACTATTAAATTTTTATGTAAAAAATAAATCAATCATTATTATATTGGGATGATATTTTATTCAATAATGATTTAGAGTAATTATTTTTATAATTGTTAGGAGAATTTAAAAAAATGATAAAAATCAAGTTTTCATTAATTATATAGAGATATAAAAAAAATCAAGTTTTCATTGATGGTGTAAATTAAATATATTATATTTGGTGGTTCTAATTGAAACTTTTTTCCAATTTTTTTTAGTTTAATAGGATATTAGCTAGATGTAATATGGAAAATTATTTAGCTAATGTCTATTTAAATTAATTTGACTTGTTCAATATGGGTAAAGTTCCATTTAAAAAAAAAATCATAAACGTCAAATAACTTTAACCACTAATATATCAACCTCTTTATCATTGACAAATTCTAACCATCAATTAGTAACACACAAACCCACTAATCATTGAGCAACCAACCCACTAGTATGCCTTGACCACTAATCCATCATTTCCCTAACTACTATGTTTCACTATGATTATGGCCAAACATAATAAACTGATGCTACTAGCCCGTGACTAATATATATGTGGAAAACCCATACATCCTTTAACCATTTTCCGACCAATTTTTTATAATACAAAATAATCTATCTTAATAAATAACTTTAGGAATTTATTACTAATTTTTCAAACATTTTTTAGGAGACAGGTACTAAATAGCTTTGTTGTTAATTTCACTTGTTAAATATATTAATAAGTTTTATATTCATGGAAGTCTCATTATATTTACCTATTAACTCTTCTTACAAATATTTACAATAATAAATAAACAATAAAACTAATATCATAATAGTATTTTTCCAATAAACATATCATATCTCAATTATAAACATAAATTTATGGTAGGGACTAACTGCTTTGCAACTATTTTACTTGTGTTAATTTATTTTTCATAATCTATATTAACTACATTTAAAG
>LPNX011194227.1:273209-326160 GCA_001517045.1 Pseudotsuga menziesii | reverse complement strand
GGGGGGGGGGGGGGGGGGGGGGGGTTTTGTATTGTTTTTTAACTCTCTACTACATGGATCAACCCTTTCCTGCCACGTGGATCCTTGGCTCATTTTATTCCTTTTTTTCAAATGGGCATAACTTTAGCATCCAAAGTCTGTTTTCAATCCTATTTTTTTAAAATTACCTATTTTTTGAGTTATTTGCATCTAGACCAAGAGTTTCTATTTTTACATCCTTCATATTATAGTATGACCACTCCATGTTATAATTTGATTACTTATTCCAATTACTTTTCATGGAAATCCTGAATGGAGGATGTCCTACGAAGTAGGGGACTTTACCAAATTACCCTAGGGAAAGAAACTGAACCTATTGATGATGATAAGAAAACAAAATCATCCAATAAATGTGACGAGGCTCATGGATTAATTGGAATGTCAATTTTATGACTTATGATTCCACATTCAAGGAATTGGTGATCTAGAAACAACTTGGGAAAAGTTAGAAACAATGTTTGTTAAACACAATGGTGTTTGGTAAACATAATGAAATTTGAGGTTATCAACTTGAAAATTAGTTGATTACCTTAAATCTAGGTGATTTCTCTAGCATACAAGACTATTTTTCTGAGTACGAGACCCTTAGACTCTTACTTGATGAATGCGACATAAAAAGGAAAGATAAGAAATCCATTTTTCATATTCTTTCCAACTTGGAAATTCCTATTTTATTTTTGTATATACCTTTTACTCCATGAAATCATCTTTGGGGATTTACTGTAAAAATACCACTCTTGAATCTTTTTGTGTTTCCTTGATTTGAGAGAAAGTTGAGCTCACACATCTTGGAATAATTAGCAATGCGAATACATCTATCAAATCCTAAATGGCACAATCGAAAGAGAATTCCAACCATCTCAAGAAGCAAAATCCTTGCAATAAAAAGAAATACAAGGGTACCAATATCTCTTATCCAATTGATCCTTCCACTAATGACAAAAGAATGAAATCAAAAGGTAAGAAGGCAGTGATTCATTGCAAATTTTGTGAAAAATATAATCATGATGTATCTAAATGTTTCAAGAATATAGCACCCTTGGAAGCAATAATGATTAAGCACAACATCAACCTTGAATCTTATCCAGAATATACGTCTGAAGGACATGCAATTTTTGCTTTTGTTTTTTCCTTTAATGCATCTTCTTCTTCTTCGAATGAGTATCTCATTGATTATGGAGCATGTTATCATATGGATAAGGATAAAGCCATGTTTTCTACTATGAATGAATGTAAAACCAAAAAAATATTTGTTGGTAATGATAGATCTCTTAGTATTTTAGGATCCAGAATAGATTAGGTAGATGATGGTCAGTTTAATGATGTACTATGTTTTTTAAACAATTTCCTATAATTTGTTTCCAGTCTATCGAATCACTTATTCTAGTGAAGGTAATACTGTAACGTTTACAGATCACAAACATGTAATCAAGGATTTCAAATATCCTAAGCATGTTCTTGACATGATAATTGTTGATGATATTACCAGGTGGTACAAATTTAACAACTTTGGGTCATCACCTTTTCCCTAAATTTTTGTTGTCGATAGCGATGACCTAAGAAAACTTTGACATTAGTGATGTGGTCACTTAAATTATCACTCATTGAAACAACTATGTAATGAAAATATGGTGATATGTCTTCCTATGGTATCTGGTAGGGACGGGGTTTGTTTCGATTGTGTACTTGGAAAACATCACTGGGATAATTTTGACAAATGTGCCGCTTGGTATGCTTGGACCCCTTTGAATCTTGTACATTGTGACTTGTGTGGTACTCTTATTTCTGATTCCTTTTATTACTTCAAATAATTTTCTCTCCCATTAATAATTACTCCATATGCACTTCTTTTTATTTCCTAAAAATTAAGAGTGAAGTATTAAACATGTTCCTGGCATACTAGGCCCTCTTTGAAAAATAATTTGGCCTTCAAATTTTTAAGTTAGGAATGATAATGGGGGAGAATATGTTAACAACAAACTCACTACTTCCTGTACTACACAGGGCATCCAACATAAACACAATTTTCCATATACACCACAACTAATGGTGTAGATGAAAGGAAGAAGCACACCTTAAAAAAATGGCTAATTGTATGCTCTAAGCTAAGGAGTTAAATCTTCAATTTTGGGTTGATGCCAAAAATTGTGAAAATTACATAGTTTATTACATCCACACTAAATATTTACAAGGTATCACACCAAGAGAAGCATGGAGTAAAATTAAACAAGGAGTCCCAACTTCCGTTTTCCGCGGTTCGAGATCCGACGGCTCTGAGCCCATCTACCAAAGATCAACGACCCATAAAAAGAGGGAAGTTAAAAGGCGGAAGAAAAAGCGAGAAAGTGGAAAGGGCCAAAATTTGGTCATAAAATCTCATATTTCTACTTTCCACTAAAGGCTAGAAAGAAAAAAACATAAGAATTTGGTTGTAAAGGTTAACACTTTCTCCTTCCGTGATTCGCAAATCTCTCGCATATATCAATGGTGTGGAAAGAAAAGGCAGAAAGGAAAACCTTGAAAAGTGGAAATACAACAGTTTGGATAGAAAAAGAGTGGAATATCGCTTTTTGTTTTTCGTTGGATCGACGACCCGGAGAGTTTCCACAAACATCAACTGTCCAGAGGGGAGCGAAAAGGAAGAAAGAGGAAACGTGAAAAACATAAGAATATATTCGTAAATATTAGAACTTCTGCTTTCTGCGATCCATAAGATCGATAACCCAGAAAGCTCCCGCATAGGTCAACGGTGCAAAAAGAAAAAGGAGGAAAGGAAAATATTGGAAAGCGAAAATGTGAAGTTTTTGTTATGAAAAGTTGGAATTTTGATTCCCATTTTCTGCAGCCTTCAAACTTGATCTTAGATCAATGACTGAGAATGAATCCTGTGGAGATCAACAGTGCAGAAAGAAAAGGCGGAAAGGAAAACATCAAAAAGAGGAAGACACAGGATTTTGGTCGAAGAAAAGTAGAAGCCATCTTTCCACCTTCCACAGACCTTGGATCAACGACTGAGGATGGATCCAAAGGAAATCAACGCTGTCAAAAGATAAAGGGCAGAAAGCATAAGGCGGGAGCGAAAAGATATAAAATTGAGCCTTGAGAAAGCTAGAAGCCCATTTTCCACGATCCTCTTTTCGCCACTTCGATTGCAGATCAATGGTGCAGGATGAGTCTTGAGGAAATCAACGGCCCATAATGATTTCATAGGTGGAAGATGCAAGGAGGAAGGAATCTATTGCAAGTCATTGGAGGTTCTCTAAACTGTCATTTTATTCAAGAGAGCCCGAGTCCCAGATGCCATGTTTGTTTTTTTGATCCACCATGCACGTTCCATCATGCTTTCCTGTTTGTTTATGACCATGGCGAATCTTCCAGATCAACGTTTGCTAGGATTTTGATTCCCACATTGTAATTGAATTTGGCTTTGTTTCTAGGTTCGTCTCGGGAGCCTATGATACTATAAATATACCCTTAATAGAGGAAGAATGGGTTGGAACCCGTGAGATTTTGTGTTATGAAATTTGAGATCTATCGCTAATAAAATTGCATAGCCAAATGTTGTTCTGTTGCTGCAAAGATTCTTGTGTATTTCATAGTTACAGTCTGTTATTTCCTTTCCCATGTGCATGTATTTCCTGTTAAACTTTCCATTATGTGTTCTTCATATCTGGAATGAGTGTTTAATAGTCTAGAATTCATATTTTTATGCTTTGGCTATTGTTTCAAGTATTCACCAATATTTCTTTTCAAAGTTGATGCAAAATTCATCTTTTAGGTGTTCTGTGTTGATGGACTGTTCTTGTTTCTTCTTTTTCACCAGACAAACTGATTTTTAACTGTAATCAAGTGCTACCTTTCCTTTGCATAATTTCACCTACAAACAGTTGTGTGTTTCACAAGGATATATCTGACTCCATAGCCCAATGTATTCTTTCCTTGTTTCAACCACCAATTCAATTTGAAACTTTATTTCATTTTATATCTGGCCTTGTTAAAAATCAGTGAGAGATCCCTCTCTAGAAGGGAAGAAGACAACTTCCTTTCTTAAAGTGGTTCTACTGTTACCTTGGGATTTACCTTCTACGACCTTGGGTACATTTTGAGTGCTAACAAATTGGTGTCGTTGTCGGGTACGAAAGTGCAAATCATCCCTGGGAGAGATGACAAAGATTCTAAGAAGAAAGGGTTTCTATGGGAAACCAGAGACTTCTGCATTTGAAATAGGTTGTATATTTTCCCTGGCGACTCTACATTGATTTTGAGAAAGATTTCAGAAGGAATCCTAGCTCCCAGGAGGTCACATACACGAGGTAACCCTAACACCAAAACATTACTAAGTGTGGAAAATCTAGAAAGATTGCTTAGAAATAAGGGAAAATAACAAATACATAACTCTCAATTTGGTGCATCATCTTCTTAAGAATTTCATATCATTCGGGATTTTGAGCGGGAAACAAATTTTGAAAGGTCCTTGTTGAAATCAAAATATGAATCTGATTTGAAGGAAACTGAAATTAATCCCAGCAGGTTAGAATCATATTTGCTTGATTCTCTTTTGCACAATCTTCAAAACTCTGTGAAAACTGAAGAAAGAAACCATGTTGTTTAAATATTTCAGCCTTATATCCAACCAACTATTCAATCCCCTCCAGCCTTTCAAGCTCCTCCTTGTGTTCCAAATACACCTAGACTAATGGCTGCTAGCTTTGCTCCATTGGCCTTACTTGTTGTATTACATGACCTTCCTCAAAATTATGCCCAAAAAATTCCCTTCTATGATGGAGATGGAAAGTTCATAACAAGACAACATGTTGATACATTTGATGATTATGCAGACTTTGAGCTAGTTGATGAAGATGATATTAAGATGAGTTTGTTTGTACTAAGTTTGTCAGGAGAGGCAAATAAATGGTTTAGAGATCTACCTGCTAGGTCCATTGCCACATTTGAAGCTTTCCAAACTTCATTCTTAGAAAGATGGGATGATAAGAAAAGTCCTTTGTAGGTGCTTTCTCAATATAATAATCTTAAGAAAGGAGGTTTTGAATCTATCCATGAGTTTTCTAGTCAATTTATGAGGGTGTATAAATCTATTCCTGCTGATATTAAACCCCTTGTAGGCGCTACAAAACTCCATTAGGCTGATGCCTTTGGCGACGACTTTGCATTATTATTGAGAGAGAGAAAATTAGCAAGTCTTCCTGCTATGTTTCAAGATGCTTTAGAAGTAGAAGCTAATATGATGGCAAGTGGAAAAATAAAGTAGAAAGTAGAAACAAACAAAAGGAAAGATAGAGAAGAAAATGTGCCTTCTACTTATGCTGTTGTTTCTTCTAATGATGTAAAATTTGAAATGATGTTGAAAACAATGGAGAAATTGATGGATAGGTTTAATATGGATAATAGACCATTGAACATAGAACAAAATGAACCTCAAATTAGAAACACAAACTTCAGAAGGCCCAATCCTCCCCCACCTCCACAAATTAGACAGAGAGATATGAGGAATCCTAGAAATCCAGATGACTAGCAAATACAACCACCTTTTCCTGAAAATTATGTTGCAGATGAAGTTGAGGCTGAATCTATTGAGGATCATATTCACCATTTTGGTGACTTGGATTATGAAATATACCTCACAGAGGAAGACCATAGTATGTTTGCTCAGGAGGATGACAATAATGATTTTGAGGAGGAATAAGAACAATATTGAAGACGATATTTGCATGCTATAGATGATGTCCAAAGAAAGATCAAATTGAGAAATAGAGATGTTACTGTAAATAAAGGAAGGTTAAATCAAATTCAACCTTTTGGTAGTCAACATAATAGAGAAAAGAGAAATAAAAAACAAAAAGAACCCATGGAGTATAAAGAATAAGAAAATAAAATAGAAAAAACAAAAGAAGTTAAACAACTAGCATTGGTGATGTTTAAAAAGTTGTTTCAACTTTTCATTTGCAGACAGAGATAAAATAACAGATATGGTCAAGAGTCAGGGAGAATTTCAACCAGATATCCTAGAGGTGGTAGATGATGCTCCTACCATTGTCTTTGGGCCAAAAATTGAAAATGTGGATGACAATGAAGTTCCTCCTTTTTACCTAGGTTTAAATGTACATGATATGATTGTGCACAATGCTATGTTAGATTTTGGGGCATCTCACAATTTAATGCCCAAGGGAGTGGTATATAATTTGGGACTGGAAGTTACTAGACCATATAAATATTTGTATTCTTTTGATTCTAGGAAGGTGAAGTGTCTTGGATTGATTAAAGATATAGTGGTAACTTTGAAAAAAAATGCCATCTAAGACCGTGGTAATGGATTTTTTGTAGGAAACATTCCTCCTAAGTTTGGTGTGTTGTTATCAAGATCTTGGAATTCTAAAGTAAAGGGATTTGCAAATGGATATGTCTTATGCTACCATTCCTGTGGTTGGTGGAAATAAGAGGTTATACAGTGAGAAAATATCACCTTATGTAGTCAGTAGCCAAGAAAAACCAGATAATCATGATATCTATGTTGTTGATACTAACTTGGGATCTTCCATTTTCTTTAATGATGGTCTTCCCTATGATCCTGAAATTCCTCTATCGATTGAAGTGATAGAGGAATAAAATCCTCTGTGAACTCTATCATCTTGAACCCTTTGTGAACTTGTTGATTTTGATATGGCTTTATGCCACCTCTGCGAACCCTTTGAATAGATGTTAATTATTTTTTCTTTGATAGGGATTTATGCCGCCACTGTAAACCTTGTGACCTCAAACTGTGAACATGAACATGTGTTAATAATCTCAACCCGTGAAGATTTATGCCGCCTCTGCAAACCCTATGAACATATGTTCATGAATTTATGCCTTCGTTTGGACTTGTCGTGCATGCTCCTGGAAGTATGCCATGCCAGGTGGAGCAGTATGCCATCTACTCACCATATGCTATATGACCAACAAAATTTGTATATATTTTAATTGTTTTTTCTAGTTATTAGTTCTCTTTCAAAAAGACAATATAATTTGAGCTTATAATCCTGCAGGTTTTCTTTGCAAATGTATTAGCTAATGCAATTTTTTTTATGCAAGTAATAGTAATATTTGTTGAAAACAAATTAATGGTAAAATATTTATAGGTTTTATTAATAATATATATATATACTTAATATTTTGAAGTTTTTATTGTTATGTTAATTTATTTTTCATAATCTATATTCATTACATTTAAAGATTAATATTTAATTAATACATCATAATAATTTTGTTAGTAGGTTTGAAATTGAATTTTTTCTTATAAATTACTAACTACTAAAATACATTAATACTACTCAAATTTGTAAATATAACAAAAAGATTAGTTATTATATTGTGTTGGACACACTAGGCACACGGAGAGGCGGGGTGAATCTATGTGTGCAGTTTTAATTACTTTTTCAACTTTAACAATCAACAACTTATTCAATATTATGCATTATTACACTACCATTATATCATCACCAACATTGTTATCATCATCACATCATCATCATCACATAGAAAGCATAGCAACACAGTACACAAGATTTTTACGTGGAAATCCAAGTCCTCGGGGAAAAACCACGTAAGCCTTTTAAATAGTTTTCTAGAAATAAATGGAAGGAGGAAACAACCCCCTTATTATAAATATTTCAAATTTTCAGCTTCAACTGGAAGGAGGATATGACCACCTGATTTACAGGCTTCAACCTGAAGGAAGCTACCACTCCCTAGTTTTTCGACTTCAACCGGAAGGAGGCTACGGCCTCCTTTCCTTTCCCCGTCCTGCCACACTAAAGAAAAAGATTTCCTGCTATCACATATCAAACCCTGTACTCTCTGCAGATAACATCTGCACTCTGATCATTACCAAATCATCCCTATATATGTCACTGCCACACACTGATTACATACATCCTTGTACACATTGTCATACACAATCAATGACCAAACAATCCTTTTCGGCTTGCATCATCATAGGTGTGCATCAACGCCATCAAGTATGAACCATCACCATCTAGTATGTACTATCATCATCATGTATGAAAAATCATCATCGAGTATGTATGATCATCATCAAGTATGCACAATCATCATCAAGTACGTATAATAATCATCAACTATGTAGGGTGTATGTTTCAAGTACACATCATAGTGCATAGAAAAGCGTCATCACACCATGGTATCAATGTACATCATAGAATGTAGGAGTGCATCATAGAATCATATCATAGCATGTGTCAAGGAGTGTATCATCATACATATCATGCATCAATATACCACATTACACTTGTATATTACTGTATATTCAGACACTTGTACACTTATTTAATTCCACATCACTTTTAGATATGCACCTACTACCGTACATAACCAAATATTCTTCTTAACACTTATAGTTAACACACTAATGTATCCCACTTTATACTGTACAATATTTCTGCACATGTACACTTCAATGTACATACACCTTGTCTAATGTATACACACTTACGCACACCTTGTCTACTTTGTACACACTTGTCCATTACTATTCACATATCATTGTGCATACAACTAGTATACTATTGTACACACACTTTATATGTTGTACGTCACATACTCAATCATTACTGTACATACCTTATACATTCGTCATGTCAGCTATACACACACATACCTTGGTCAGACACATCACAAATCTCAGACTTTGCAAGCAAATAGCAGCAATAAACTGAAGACTTCAACCTCAAATTTGGGTTGTATGAGTGTCAAAAAGAGAGAGGTATGAAATAGATGGAAAAATTTGGGACTGTAAGATAAGGTACGAAGGCAGCTAAAGGACAAACTTTTTAACCCTTCCAAAAATTGAATTGTAAGAGGCCAACAACATCAATCAAAACCAAGCTTGTTGGATTGTTTTGTTAAACTCAAAACATATATGTCTCTGTGGAAGAAACTTGGGCTGTTGCAACTATTTTAGGTATGAAATAAACACCACACAGCTTTTGAATACCCCAAGATAAAACTTGGATGCTTTTACCTAATAAAAATGACTATGGAAAAATTGGGTCTCTGTTGCCTACAGATTTTTCCTCAAACCTGCGAATTATACCTCAGTCTATTTTCTCATTCATTGTGTATTGAAATGACAAGGTTGGTGTATAAATATTCTATTTGGGCATGATAGGGAGGATAGGGCTCACCTGTTTGAGAAGTTAAAAAATTATTAAAAAAAAATAAATTCTTTTGGGGCCGACTTCTAAGAGTGGAAACTAATTTTATTTAAAATATTAAAAACATGTTTTGGTAATTAAGGTTTTAATGGGGTCGATTTGTAGGTGTAGGAAGATACATTTCATTCTATTAAAAAAATGTAAAAGACATGGTATTAGTTCATTATTTAATGGGGCTGTCTTTTAAAAAGGAGATCTAGTGTGGTAAGTGTTTAATTATTTTTAATACTTAGTGGATTCAACGTTGGAGGATAGAGGGGTCTAAATTATTATATTCAATTGTTAAAACATTCAATCATTTAAACATTTAATTAATATTTCAATTCTTTTATGTGTGGCACACTTTGTTTTATGTAGGGTTGTCCTTTAATTATCAAATAAGGGCTTTTCTTTTGTCTAGGGTTTTATGTTAGGGTCACCATGAGGGATTCAAGGATAATGTGAAGGTCCAAAGAGAATTAAGGGTGTTATTAGTGTTTAGATGGCTTGGGTACCAGAGGTAAGGATTTTAGGGACTTTAGTTAAGTTACCACAGGTTCATAAACAAGAGCATCAAGGTGTGGGGGTTCCTGGGATTGTCTTAGGGTATTATGACCTCTAACAAATGAAAATGACCACTGAAAGGGTCATTTTGACTCTTGGAACTTATTAAACCCACCAAGGACACATTATAGGGAAATAGGGCATGGTTGTGGTACTGGGAAACCAATGAAACAACTGTGGAACCATAGAACCAACTTAGGGGTACTTAAATACTCTATAGGGTGTTCAGGGATTTTGCCATTGTCCCAAGGGCTCCAAGGGCTTTAGAATTGGGCTTGGACAAAGTAAATAAGGTCTCCTTTGACATTAACAATTACTAAACCCTCAGGGGCTCCTCAAGGGGCACCAAGATGCACTTGTTGGCATCAATGAACTTGCAATGTTGGCATCAATGAAAACTTAATCAACAATATCCCCCTTTGTCATTGATGAAAACACTATAACTCTTCTTCAGAAAACATTCCCCTTATTCACAAATTCTCTCCCCCTTTGGCATCAATGGAAAAGGGAACATCCTTTGATCATACTGCTCCCCCTTAGGGCATTCTCCCCCTATCATCAACTTCTCTTCCTTTCCAACTTTTCTTCATGTTTGCATTAATGGAAGCTAGATCATCTTTTGACAATATTGCTTCTCTTACCACTGATGCTACTTTGACGGACTTGTATTCTACCACACGAATACTACTGGAACCAACTACTATATGATACTCAAATCTAATAATCAGGTGTACATATATCCTTTTACACATTCTTTGTACACTTCATATTACTGGTTGATAGTCTTCAAAATGGAATTGGGTTTTTCCCAATATTTCCATCATTTTTGTCTTGATCTGCTTACTTTATTTTCCATACTTTAGTAGGCTGTTGGTTGTTCACTTCATTTAATTGATCTTGCTTACTTCTCCAAATTTTAACTGGTCCTTGCATCCAACCATGTTTTACGAAATGTCCATAATGATAGCAATCGTAACACTGAATGAAAAATGTATTTGGATTTCTTTCTGGAGTGATTCTATCATGAGCTCTACAATGAATGGCTTTGTGACCATAGTTGTTACACTTTTAATAGTGACCATGGAACCTTATAGGATATCTTTGAGCAATAACTTCTCTTGATTCTTCTGCAAATACATGTATTACTGTAATCCTTTTCTTCTTTTTCCATAGAGCTTTTACTTTCTTCAATTTATTCTCGATCTTCAAATTTATCTTTAACTGAGTAGTTGTTTTTTCCAGATCTTCCTTCAAAGAGAGGATCTTCAATTCTTTCCTTTGACAAATTTCTATATTTTCTTGGAGTTGTCTTGTTAGATGTGCTTCTATTTTCTTGACTTCTTCTACCTATTTGTTCAGATCAAGGATAGTGTCTTTAATCCTTCGTTTTGAATTATGATCATCCTCATGGGATTTTTGCAGTTGAACTTTTAGTACATGATTCTCCTTTTTACTATTCTTAGAGGTCCTTTTTAAATTCAAAGTTTGTCAGACATAGCTTCCGTAATTCTTCCTTCAAGGATTTGATTTCAAGTTCTAGTTTTCTTCTTAACTTCTCTTCCAATATTTGTTTAGTCTTGTAGGTACTTATCTCATTGTCTTTGTCTAGTAACTTGCAGATCAATTGTTTTTCCTTCTCTTCTAGTAATCTTCTAAGCTTGACAATTTCTTCTGATTGCTTTTCAATTTATGTAGCTGACTTCTCAAGTTTTTCTTTCAAAGAGTTGGATATGGATTCTTTTATTCTGGTAGCTTCTTCGACTTGGAATTTTAGATTAATTAAGGTATGTGTGGCCTTCTCAGATTCTTCTTGATTCCTCTTCTCAGATTTGTCCAATTGCTCCTGCAATATCTGGTTATGTTCACAAATATTTTTCACTTCTTACGAACCATTAGAAATTTCTTTCTCTATCACTTATTAGAGAGAAAGGATTTTCATCACAATCTAAAGTATTGCATTCTATGAATTCAAAATGGCTTTTATCTTTTATACCTGATAAACATATCTCTTTAAAACCATTACAAACACAGTGTTCATGGGACTTACCTTCATACTTACCTAGATCTTGTACTGACCTTTTAATGGGAATATCTTCTACTTCTTGTTCTTCATCTGAGTTTAGCTAATGTATCTTGAATGGAAATTCTTCAACTGATTTGCACTTTACCATTTTTTCCTTTTGGAGATTTGTTAGATCTTCAAGCATTAATTCCATAACCTCTGCTTCTTGTTCTTTATTGGAGTAGAGTTGTTCTAATCTAAGCCATAGTTCCTTAGCTAAGCTGCACTTCCTTATCTTCTTCTTTTGATATGTGTTAGGACTTCAAGGATGACTTCCATAGACATAGAGTTATTTTTATTTGCTTGCTTATGAGTTGTTGTTTTCACTTTCTTTGGAGGAGTATATCCAATAAGAACCGATTTCCATACATCAATTCCTTCTACCTCAAGATAAACGTGCATTCTTCTTTTCCAGATGTAGTAATTTGTTCCACCAAACAATGGTACTCCATTCACTGAGAACCCCATGGTGTGTCAAGGATATAATTCAAGCTGGTAAGGATTTCTTGTGAAGACCTGCTCTGATACCAATTGTTGGACACACCAATAACACAAAGAGGGGGAGGGGTTAATCTATGTGTGCAGTTTTAATTACTTTTTCAACTTTAATAATCAACAACTTATTCAATATTATGCATTATCACATTATCATTATATCATCAGTATCATTGTTATCATCCTCATACCATCATCATCACATAGAAAGCATAGCAACACAGTACACAAGTTTTTTACATGGAAACCCAAGTCCTGGGGGGGGAAACCACACAAGCCTTTTTAAATAGTTTTCCAGAAATAACGGAAAGGAGAAAACAACCCCCTTATTATGAATACTTCAATTTTCCATATTCAACTGGAAGGAGGCTACGAACACCTGATTTATAGGCTTCAACCTGAAGGAAGCTACCACTCCCTAGTTTTTCGGCTTCAATTGGAAGGAGGCTATGACCTGTTTTCCTTGCCCCATCCTGCCACCCTGAAGAAAAAGATTAACGAACCTGTGGACCTATCACATATCAAACCTTATACTCTCTGTTGATAATATCTGCACTCTGATCACTGCCAAATCATCCCTATATATGGCACTGCCACACACTGCTTACGTACATCCTTGTACAAATCGTCATACACAATCACTGACCAAACAATTCTTTTCTGCTTGCATCATCATAGGTGTGCATCAATGCCATAAAGTATAAACCATAATCATCCATTATGTACTATGATCATCAAGTATGCACAATCATCATCAAGTATGTACAACCATCATCAAGCATGCACAATCATCATCGAGTACTTACAATCGTCATCGACTATGTAGGGTGTATGTTTCAAGTACACATCATAGTGCATAGAAAAGTGTCATCACACCATGGTAACAATGTACATCATAGAATGTAGGAGAGCACAATAGCATCATATCATAGCATGTGTCAAGGAGTGCGTCATCATATATATCATGCATGGTTACTTGGTAAAATCCCTCTCTTCTTAGTAAATTCTCCATACTATATTTTCAGGTGAAATAATTTTTGTTTGTAAGTAGGAGCTTAATTGAACTTACTATATTACAACATCGAAGTCATATGACTTTAAAACTACAACATTATCACTCATATATAAAGGGCTTGAAAAAATAGGCAGTTATTAAAAAGCAATGAAAATAATTTTTGCATGACAATTATGCTCGTTTGAATAAGGACATAAAAAGTCAAAATTTCAACCATGGTGCCATGTGGAAGGTGGAAGTTGTCCCACATGGAAAAGGGTGTATGACATGGTGGTTGAGTTGTAAATGTAATGTATTTTTCCCTCCTATAAGTTTCTCCTATAAACTCACTTTAACAAATAAGTTATGTTACTTTTATAACTTGAGTGACTTACTTTTATAACATATGTTAGGTTCACTTTACACTAACATTACTTTACGACTTAAGTGATTCACTTTAATAACTTAAGTGAAATGCACTTTTACAAAAGGTAACTTAAAAGAGAAAGACTTACAAAAATTAAGTCAAAAGGGAAAGACTTGAACTCAAGATGTTTATTTCCAAAAGGTAAATTCCAGCCAATTGAGCTACAAAAAAACTATATCAAATATTAAAAAGGAGAAGTAGGTCCCTTTTCCTCAATCTCATGGCCTCCTTGAAGTGTGTGCTTACCTTATCCTTGTTTTTTCTTGCAAACAATCACATGCACCATCACACACAAAAACAATCAAACAATATTTAAAAAAAGTCTTTAGAGGCTTACCTACTCATTGTTAGAATCCAGTTAATCTACCCAAAAAATAAAAATTTTCATTTAAAGGTGCAAGTGAAAGAGTATACACAGATTCGATAAGGCATAGGGAAGTGAAAATACACAAGTAAAAAATAAATATTGGGATTGTAAACAAAACATTAAAACAACAGATTGACAGAACATGAAAAGAGGTCAAAAACTTAAAAACAAATACCTCTAGATTTGAGATAAATGTTTATATCTAGGGTAAACATTACATTTTCCTCTAAACAAAAAGGGTTTTCAACTACAAACGATGCTCCAAACATAATGGTGTCGTTCAATCCACCAAAAAATGCTCATGAGTTATAGATACGTCCATAAAATCAGTAGATTGTAGAAGCAACTTGTCTTTATTAGATGTAATAACACTCGAACAAGATCTTGATAGAAAAAAGAGGGTAGCATTTAAAATATTTTTGATACCATTATAAAAAAATATGTAGTATATCCACACAAATGAAACACCTCAAGGAAAATACCCACACATAGAGATAAAAAAATAAGTACATTGATTTTTTTGCATGGTTAAAACCTGCAAAGAAGGAACAATGTATGACCACAACCAACACAACCAATTGAAGCAATATATTAATCTAAAAGAAAAAAATTACGTTAACATTTTTGAATATAGATCATTGGAAAATGATTCTTTATGTTTTTTAAATATAGATCATGGGCCAATTGAGTGTTATGCTTCAAATCAATTTTTCCTAAGAGAAAGGATATGTTTGAACTATTGCATCAGTCATGTGTAGAGATGATTGTGATCATAAAATTAGTAGATAAAGTGTTGTAAGATTGAGCATATGTTTGAAACACATTAAAAACACACTTTAACCTAATATTAAATTAGACCAATTTTACCTTAACTAACTCCTAGCATCTAACTATCCTAAAACTAGTTAATCCTTCAAAATCCTTATCCACTATATATCAATGTTGGTTGATACAAAATTACAAAGTGACTTTCTCTAGTACCTGGCATGCAATAGCCAAAGGAACCTAATAAGAATAGTAGTACACATGTATATAAGCTAAGAACTTACTAAAAATTTGGAATTTTTAAGTTAAAGTCATGGGCTTATTGATCCATTTTCAATCTTTGTTTGCATTTATTAAATGGAAACGTCCCAAATTTCCTTTAGGGAGTCTTGAGGAGCAAAAGGGATCTATGGAACTTAAATATTTGGCCAATTTTTATCCAAACCATCCTTGAATTACCAAATAAATAGGAAAAAAAATTTGGATTCATCTGTAGCATTGAGTTTTGAAACTAGTAATTTGAGACTTGAACATAGGTTTTCAATAATACATATTATTTTTCATTGAGATTTGGTTCAAGGATTGTAAGAAAGGATTCATCAACATGTGTTATCTCCTAAATAAATTAATTTTCAATAGGTCCACTCAGATAATTTCTTTTTTGCATAGTGATAAGATTTCAGGGCATATTATGAAAGATGTTTGGGTGACTAACAATGTTGGAATATCTGGTGTTCTGTTTTTCAAGAAATTTGAAAGTTTTATCTTTCGGTGGATTAGGAGAACTTGCCAATAGTTCATTAGCCACTGAAAATCCTAGATTTTGGCATCTAATATTTTCAACGCAGGACCATGTTAACCACCGAAAGCCTGTTGATCACGTTTTTAATAAAATATTGGAAAGGGGGCTTTCGGTGGCTTAGGTGAACTTGCCAACAGTTCATTAGCCACCGAAAAGCCCAGCTTTCGGCAGCTTAGCAATGGGTCCAAGAAGACATTAAACCACCGAAAGCACATTAACTTCATTTTTTTAATAAATTTTTGAAAGGATACTTTCGGTGGATTAGGAGAACTCTTCAACAGTTCATAGCCATCGAAAAGCCAGCTTTCAGTAGCTACACAAAGCAGTCCATGAAGACATTAAAAACCAAAAGCTTATAAACTACGTTTTTGGATGAATTATGAAAGGGCAGCTTTTGGTGGCTTAGGCGAATGCAGCAACTGTTCATTAGCCACTGAAAGCATAGCTTTTGGCAGCTAAGACCGAAATTTCATGGTGCTCCAAGCCACCGAAATTGGCGTTTTACTACGAAAAGTCATATTTTTAAAATAATTATTCTGAGTGATTGGAGAATCATTTTGCAAAAATATCAAAAAAAATTGTTCCTAACATGTTAGAGAACAATAACCTCTCTCATTTTTCCTATAGGTATTGCAGATTGGGAGAATCAAATCCAATTCTGAGCCCTAATTTTCGGATCTCAGAATTTTCCTGTTTTACACATGTTTTTGAAATACAGATATCGGGAAAATGAAAATTATTTTCAAAAAACTGAGAGAGGTTTTTTCTCACAAAAAACCATTATACAAAAACCTCTTTATTTTTATACACAGGTATCACATATTTGAAGGACCAAATCCATCTTTGAGCCCCAGTTTTCAGTAGTTTTACCAAACTTTTAGGGCAAAAGATGACCTGTCAGTCCTCTAGGTGGCATTTTTGAACTCATCTATCAGTCCATGAAGATTTTCTACAGATGTAGAATATGTTTCATCACCAAACAGAAACATACTCAACCTACCTTACTCAAACCCTGAAGATCAAGAAGAACAGAAAGCTAGAAACTCTAGCAGAAGTGGCAATAAGCATCTTTGGCCCAGAAGCAGCCTATGAGATTGCTTCCAATACAAACCCTAGGAAGGATACATAGACATCAAAGGGACAACACCAAAACCTCTAAAATAGCAAGGCAATGAATTCCAACCCAAACCCTAGAACACACCCTGCGTTGGAAACCCTAGCAGAGGCAGCTATTAGCCTTCAGAATCTGGAGGTAGCCCATGATATTGCTAATATTCCAAATCTTATGTAGGTTGAAGAAGTACCAGAAGGACAGGAGTAAAGTGTAAAAGTCTGATTTAAACGCTAATAAAATTTTGTATAAAATAGAGCTTTCGGTGGCTTAGGTGAACGCAACAGCTATTCATTAGCCATCGAAAGTAGAGCTTTCAGCAGCTAACAGACCGAAGATTCTCCTTCCTTAACCACCGAAAGAAGAAAAGGGTGCAGAAAGATGTTTTGGCACGCAGAACTAGTTTTGGTGAATACAACTATCTCAGGGATAATAAATAAAGCTGAAATTTGCTGAAAAACACCATTGAAAGAGGTATGTTCTAGTTTTGAGGATACAATCAAGGAGAAAAGGGTCAAAAACCCTACCTATTTTTTACCAACAATGGCTTATCTATCAGATGATAGGTTAAAGCTATAATTTAGTGCTCATTGCGGTCATCAAAGAGTTCAATGAGTGAACAAGAGTTAGCGTCAGATAGACTAGTAGTTAAATTAGGGTTTCTGACTTAATTTTGCAAAAAACATTAATTTTATTTATTTATAGTAAAACAGATCCAATTTTTCAGGATCTGGATATTTTTGTAAAGGATATAAAGCCTAAGAATTATTTTGAAGTAAAGGTTCGACTTCGGGGACCTATAGACCATTATTATTATCAAGCTTCTCATATTATTCATGACCTAGTATAAGCTCTTTTGCTATCATATGTTTAGCTTCCATTTCTTTTCTATTCTATGCTTGTGCTTGAATGTTTGATTCAGTTTTATTCATGTTATTCAATGTCTGATAGCTGTCTTCCTATTTGTGTTGATGAGTTGAATGGAAAGTAATTTTCTTTGTTATGATTAACCATTTATATGTAATTGTTTTATGTATGAATCTACCAGCATAGTAAGTTCTCCATCTTTTCACCCTATTATCCAACCTCTGAACAATGGGTAGTTAGAAGCCTTATCTTTGATTGAGTTTTGTGCATGTCTTGAGAGTGTGAGGCCCTATGGGTCATCTGACTTGATCCAGTTAGAAAAAACCATAAAAACATTTAAGTTGCTAGGCATCCTCAAGCTGCAACCTACAGGAGTTTCCTGGAATGATAACAAATTGGCGTCATTGCCGGGGAGAGGAGATTGAAGCTCGGCTTCCCTGGGAGACAACATAGATCCAACTTTGATGATAGACAAAGTTTGGACAATATTCTGGTTGTAATAATATATCTGGAAACTCCATTGGAATAAGGTGGCTTCAAGAATACCAAGTACCAGAGAAAACCCTAAAGGCCACTAGTAACACATGTTTCATATCCATAAGAGATTCTAAGAAGAGCTAGGGTTTCGCTAAGGTAGACCTCCAGAGCTGCAAGGGGAGCTACATCAGGTATTTCAAGAGATATTTCTGCTGTCATATCAAATAGACCTCCATTTCAATATTCTTCTGCTAAAGGATCTAGTTCTCAGAATTTTATAAGTAAATCATAAATTTTAGGGTCGAGGAATATTCAAGCACTGCTGCTTGTGAAGATCTCATCCCTGGCGACTCCATGAAGGATGAATTCAATGGCAAATCCACAATATTCGGATGTCAAAAGCATTTTCTACTCTTTTGGCTCGTAGGTTTGCACCTCTTGACTTCTCCTTAGTTACTAGTTTCCCACATCCAGTACCTGATATCTTCGAATGGGGAGATTTTCTACTTGTCTTCAAAGAGGAGAAAGAAGACAATCCTGCAGAACACCTCCTCAAGTTTCACAAATGCATGGATCTATTAGATCAGCAGCATGAATATGTTCATGTATTCATTGTATGGTGATGCACGTCAGTGGTATTTTTCTTTACCTCCTTCCATCATTTCATCATTGAAGGATAGCATTCACTGAGCACTGCAAAAGGTATTTTTTAGATGAGCTTGTATTTGGTAATTGCTGTGAAGAATATGAATTAAATCATAAGGTTGAAGATGTAAATAGAGATAGATCTCTCCCTCACAATATGCAACAGCCTTTCAAGAATATTCAAGATGATGCACTTTTGCATCAACATGAACTAGAAATGAATTATAAAGGAGTTGAAGGTTTTCCTACCATCATTAAATCTGACTGTGGTGAATCTGAGGAATTGATTTCTTTAAGTGCACATGGAAATGATAAGCTTTCTGCTAGTCAAATGACCATTGAAATCAGTAAGGCTAGCTCACAGTTTCTAGATTTGCAGATCAAGGGAAGCCGCAGTAACCATGAGGAACAAGATTTTCAGGGACTATCTAATCTCTAGCTAGAACATCAGGAAGATCTTCCTTCTCCTTATGAATATGTTGCTTCAAATTATGACAAGGAACTAGATGTTTGTTACAAATCTGCTGCTCAAAAATCCAATAAAGATCTTTTTAGTTTGATATATCCTGCAAAGATATTATTGTGGAAGTGGAAATTGTTAGCTATGATAAGCTAGCATATCGTCATGATGAATTCAGATTATGTGAAGGGGATCAGAAATATTTAGATCAGCTGTTGATATCACATTTTTATCAGACAAAGGTTGAGCAGTCCACATTCAACATTGACATCAGTGGAGGAAAATATCAGCAGCATAAAAATGTATTTCCTGTTAGCTTTTATGAGCATGTTTCCAACTATCTGGAACTTATGAGCAGCATAGATATAAAAATATTTTTGTCAGATGATAGCTGGTTCTGTCACCCTTTGAAACTACATTGCTACATGCTAGGGTTTCATTTATTTTTCGGGTCAAGATCAAGGATAAGTTCAATAGATCAACTTCTGACATGGCTTCATTGGAAGCATGATGTCACTTGATAAGAAGACTCTACTGATTAGAATTAGGACTATGAGTATATACAAAAATAAGCTCTTAATATGAGCAGCTAGGTCATTTTCAGTTGTTTTCGTGAATAAGCAAAGAGGGCTATAGGAAGATTGCAGGGGATCAGTTATAAAAGACAAATTACTCCATGCCCAATGGAACACTAGAGGATAGGTTGAATGTTTGTTTTACAGGAAAGGAATTTGGTCTGGGGTTCTTGGGACCTCACAGGGAGGTTCCCATCCCTAAGTAGGAGCCAGATGTTATCTCCTAAATAAATTAATTTTCAATAGGTCCACTTAGACAATTTATTTTGTGCATAGAGATGAAGATTTCATGGCATATTATGAAAGATGTATTCATGAATAACAAAGTTGAAATATCTCGTGTTCTATTTTTCAAGAAATTTGAAAGTTTTAGATTTCGGTGGCTTAGGAGAACTTGCCAACAGTTCATTAGGCACCAAAAGGCCTAGCTTTCAGCATCTAACAGTTTCAACGCAGGACCATGTTAACCACCGAAATCCTGTTGATCACATTTTTAATAAAATCTTGGAAAGGGGGCTTTCGGTGGCTTAGGAAAACTTGCCAACAGTTCATTAGCCACCGAAAAGCCCAGATTTCGGTAGCTTAGCAAAGGGTCCAAGAACACATTAAACCACCAAAAGCACGTTAACTTCATTTTTTTAATAAATATTTGAAAGGAGACTTTGGTGGATTAGGAGAACTATTCAACAGTTCATTAGCCATCGAAAAGCCCAGCTTTCGGCAGCTACACAAATCAGTCCATAAAGACATTAACCATCGAAAGATCATCAACTAAGTTTTTGGATGAATTATGAAAGGGAAAATTTTTGTGGCTTAGGAGAACACAACAGTTGTTCATTAGACACTGAAATCAGAGCTTTCGATAGCTAAGACCAAAATTTCAGGGCGCTCCAAGCCATCCAAATTGGTGTTTTACTACGAAAAGTCATATTTTCAAAATAATTATTCTCACTGACCAGAGAATCATTTTGTAAAACTATCAGAAATTTTTGTTCCGAACATGTCATAGAACAATAACCTCTCTCATTTTTCCTACAGGTATTTCATATTGGGAGAATTGAATCCATCTGTGAGCCCTAATTTTTGGATCTCAGAATTTCCCTATTTTACACATGTTTTTGAAATACAGATCTCGGGAAAATGAAAATGATTTTCAAAAAACTGAGAGAGGTTTTTTCTCACAACAAACCAATATAAGAAAACACTCTTTTGGTTTATACACAGGTATCACATATTTTAACGACCAAATCCATCTCTGAGCCCTAGTTTTCAGCAGTTTAGGCAAACTTTTAGGGAAAAAGATGACCTGTCAGTCCTCCAGGTCGCATTTTTGACCTCATCTATCAGTCCATGAAGATTTGATGTAGATGTAGAAGAAGTTTCAGCACCAAATAGAAACATACTCAACCTACCTTACTCAAACTTTGAAGATCAAGAAGAACAAGAAGCTGGAAACCCTAGCAGAAGTGGCAATAAGCATCTTTGGCCCAGAAGCAGCCTATGAGACTACTTCCAATACAAACCCTAGGAAGGATACAAAGACATCAAATGGAAAACACCAAAACCTCTAAAATAGAAAGGCAATGAATTCCAACCCAAACCCTAGAACACACCTTGCACTGGAAACCCTAGCAGAGGCAGCTATTAGCCTTTAGAATCCGGAGGTAGCCCATGATAAATCTTATGCAGGTTGAAGAAGTACTAGAAGGACAGGATTAAAGACCTTTTGGTGGCTTAGGCGAATGTAACAGCTATTCATTAGCCACCGAAAGCTCTGACCACCGAAAGCAGAGATTTCGGTAGCTAACAGACTCAGGATTCTACTTCCTTAACCACTGAAAGCAGAAAAGGGTGTAGAAAGATGTTTTGGCATGTAGAACCAGTTTTGGCGAATACAACTATCTCATGGATAATAAATAAATCTGAAATTCGCTTAAAAACACCATTGAAAGAGGCCTATTCCAGTTTTGAGGATACAATCAAGGGGAAAAGGGTCACAAACCCTACCTGTTTTTTACCAAAAGTGGCTTATCTATCGGATGACAAGTTAAAGCTATACTTCAGTGCTCACTGCAGTCATCAAAGAGTTCAATGAGTCAACAAGAGTTAGCATCAGATAGACTAGTAGTTAAATTAAGGTTTTTGACCTAATTTTGCAAAAAACATTAATTTTATTTATTTTTAGTAAATCAGATCCAATTTTTCAGGATCTGGATATTTTTGTAAAGGCTATAAATTCTAAGACTTATTTTGAAGTAAAGGTTCAACTTCAGGGACCTATAGACCATTATTATTATCAAGCTTCTGATAATATTCATGACCTAATATAAGCTCTTTTGCTATCATATGTTCAACTACCATATCTTTTCTATTATGTGCTTGTGCCTGAATGTCTGATTCAGTTTTATTCATGTTATTCAATGTCTGATAGCTATCATCCTATCTATATGTTGATGAGTTGAATGGAAAGTACTTTTCCTTGTTTTTTTTTACCATAACATAGGGGTAGATTAAATTAGTGTAGGTAAATCAACTACCGTATACTTTGACAAAATGACAGTCCAGCATAGCTGGCCAAGATTCTCTGTCAATATGGATTTTAGCATCCAAAGCAGCCCAACGGCTTGATTACAATAGCATAAAGATTCAAAAATCCCAGAACATAGAGTAAATGGAAGATGCATCTTCACCAAAACAACCATATGAAACTGGAAAGAGAGAAAGCTAAGAGACTTTCAGAGACCATATTTGTTAGAGTCGTTTGTCCAGTTTTGCAATCAGCTTGTTGACAGCAACCTCCAAGGAAGCGATGTGGTTCCTGAAGTCCCCTTGGGTATTAGCCACATCCTTGAAGCTGGTATGAACACTTTCTTTAAACTCCTCCAGATTTCTTGCTGGGGTTGACATGTCTGCATGCAGCTTCCTAATATCTTCATTGAGAATGTCCCAACTTTCTAGCCTGGATGGTCGATTGCAATAACTGGTCTTGATTGTTCGCTCGGCCTCTGATCCTGTCCATAGTATTTCCCAGCATGCCAAGCCTCTCTTCAACTGTCGGCCCCGAGTCTGAGGAGGATCCCAGTGACGCCATTGCAAGAGGATGCTAGTCTTTTCCTGAGAGCATCTGTCCACTGGATCCTCAAACGAAGTGCTGCAGGTAATGTTGAGGGACGCATTGGTTAAATAACAAGGTTGGTGAGAAGCTAATTCACGAGACTTTTGTGACCTGATGGATCTTTGCAGAGATTTTTTGGCAGACTCGACAGAGGGAGAATAACTATAGTACAAGAGAATACTGCAGAATGAATGGGATCACCAGATGAGTCTCATGATGCTACTGCGCTCAGGGGATAGAATGATACATCGGTCAGGGGACATCACATCGAGTTTCAATCCCATCCCTATGTAAGGTACCTCTACTCAAGAGGGTTCCGCTATTGGCTGCTTTGTCTGCCAGGGAATTTAACCCACGAAGCACATGGTAGAATCTAATGGACATAAAGTTTTTGCTTAGAATTCAGATTGTATGATATATTAAAGCCAGTTTTAATTGGGAGGGCCTCTTCTTCCTTACTAAATATTGAATCAACATTCTTGAATCACCAAAGACCGTTAGTTTGGTGATTCCTTTGGAGAGAGCAATCCTTAAACCTTACAATATACCATAGAATTCAGCTTTGTTATTTGACTCAATACCTAAACCCCAAGCGTAGCTACTAGCAACAGTTCCATTAGCTGAGATAAACACTCCACCCCCACTAGCAAGGCCTGGATTACCCTTTGATGCTCCGTCGAAGAAGAGGTAGAGTTCATTCAGGGAAGCTTTCCAATTGATGAAGCCCAATTCATCAAGCCTTATTTCCCAGTCAGCTATATTGGCATGATTTGGCATTGATCGGGTGTGGTAGTTTGGAACAATTTTGCTTAACCACTGCGATTCTTCAGGCAAGAGTTGAATGTCATTTTTCAGGGATGTATTATGATCAAGAGCTTCCCCTAAGATTGCTTTGGCTTGTATGGATATTTTAGAAGGATGAAGTTCTTGTTCCCTAAAGATTCGATTGTTTCTCTCAATCCAAATTTTCCAGCAAATAGCCTTTGGAATCCATCTCCAAGCAGTTTGGAGCAGAGTTTTCTTGGACAGATGGAACATAGAGAGTTTCATCCATTCTGAAAGAAGGTCCTGGATGGTGCATGGAAGATTGATACCTGGATTTAGCATCATTTCTTCTCTCCATACCTCTTTGGAGAAGGGACATTCAAGCAGGATGTGATCTGAAGTTTCTTCCTCTTTTTGTAGAGAGGGCATCGAGTTGGGCCTTCCATACCTCTTTTCCTTATATTTTCACCTGAAAGTATACTTTTATGGGCCAGTGTCCAGCGAAATATGTCGATTTTTAGAATGAAAGCTTTGGTCTAGAGAAATTTCCAGATCATTGGATCGGGAGCAGCATAAGGGATTGCTTGGATGTTCTTATAACCCTCTGAGGCTGAATAGTTTCCTGATTTTCTCCCCCACCCTCGTCTATCTCTGGATCCTTCTTTAAGTGGAGACTTGCCTTGGAGGAGCTTTGTTAGAACATCTTCTTCTTCTTCTAATTCTGGAGGTGGGTTGCTTAGATCCAAGCCAATCCATTTATTGTCTTCCCATGCCAATATATCCCACAAGGAGGTGGCTCCTCTATCCACTAGCCAGCATTTGATATTGTCCACTTCCATGCACTTCCCAAGTGGAGTTTCTCCCAGGATGGAGTCCTCCCAAACTCTGATTTTTTTCCCATTTACTGGTATCCAGTAGAGATTCCTTTTGAAGATATCCAAGGTTTTAATACATAGCTCATAAACAGGAGAACCATTTCTGAATGGGGGTTGGGAATCAAGACACCTCTCCCTTGTTCCTGGGAAATATTTTTTGTAGAGAACTTTCTTTCTCTAGCTCTCTTTTCTTGTAATTAGCTTCCAGAGCAACTTGGCTCCTAAAGCCATATTTTGAATGGTTAAACTCCTCACTTGTAGCCCTCCTTCATCACGAGGTTTTTGGATCTTATCCCAGCTAATAAGGTGAATTTCCTTTTCATTCCCTTTCCCCCCTTCCCAAATAAATTTTCTGAGAAATCTTTCTAGCGTTCTGATTACCGATCCTGGGGCCAACAATATAGAAGATTGATAAATTGGCATGCTGTTCAGGATATATTTAAGAAGAACCATCTTCCCTGCCAAGTTGAGCCAATTGGAGCTCCATCCTTGAATTTTGGATTTAAATTTATCTAGGATAGGCTCCCATTTTGCTGACTTGATTTTGGTTTTGCAGATGGGAATTCCAAGATAAGTGAATCCATCCCAGTCCATTGTACCTTCCATTCCCAGTGTTCTAGCTATATCCCTGAGCTCTCTAATGGAACAGTTCCAGCTAAAGATTTTTCTCTTTTGGAAATTTATTTTGCTTTCGGACACCTCTTTGTATAATTCCAGCTCTTGTTTAAAGTGATCCACTGACTGGATGCTTGCACCACCTAACAACAATGTATCATCTGTGAATTGAGCATGATTTATATCCCAAACATTATTCACCATTCTTAGGCCAGGGAGCATGTGGATTTCCTGGCAGAAATTAAGCTGGAAGCTAAGCACTGAATCTTGAATTGCATAGAGGAGAGGGGACAGTGGGCAGCCCTGCCTTAGGCCTCTAGAGGCTTTGAAGAAGCTTGTAGAGCGTCCATTGATAAGAGGTGCTATCCACGGTCTGCACACACACCCTTTGAACCAGCTTGTAAAGGAGGATGAAAAGCCAAACTTTGCCATTAATGCAAATAGAAATTCATGCCTAACATGGTCAAAAGCATTAGCTAAATCAAGTTTAATGACCATACCTTTCTCGTTGCGTTGACAACTTGAATGAATTGCTTCTTGGACGAGGATGATGTTGTCAAGGATTTTCCTTCCCTTGATGAAGCTGTGTTGATTTTCGAGGATAATCCTGGGTAGAATTATTTTAAGCCTGGTGGCTATAATCTTGGTTATCAGTTTGTACCCAATGTTGCATAATGAGATCGGCCTGAAGCGGTTGAAGGTAGAGGCGCCTTTTTCTTTCGGGATCAAGGCAAGGAAGGAGGAATTGGTACTTCCTCCCAACTTGTTGACCTCCTGAGAGTACCTGATCATTTTTAAGAGATCAATATTGATTATTGACCAACAACAAGTGAATAATCAAGTTGTGAAGCCATCAGGCCCAGGGGCGCTATCCGGTTTCATAATCAATAAGACGGCTTTAAGCTCATTCATGGTGACAGGTGCGATAAGAAAGTTATTATCTTGAGGATTGATAAGAGGTGGAATGAGATCAAACGGGTGAGAAAGGGTGTCCAGAGGAGCCTCTATGGGGGCCGTGAATAAATCTTTGAAGGTAGCCACTGCTGCCTGCTTTATGTCCTCGAAGTCTTTAAGCAGAGAACCTTGAAAGTTTATTTCATAGACCACTTTAAAGTTCTTTCGGGCCTCGGCCCGTTTATGGAAATAATTGGTGTTTTTTTCCCCACTTAAGAGCCAGAGACTTCGGGAATTTTTCCACCAATACTCCTCTTCTAGTCTGCATGCAGAGAAGAGGGCTTTCTAAAGATCCCCTTCCTTGCGTAGGAGAATTTCCGACAAGGGGTAGCTTCCATGTGAATTTGATGCACTTCCAACTCCGCTTGAGATTTATTTCTTCGATTAATGGGGGAGGTAATGAGATTTGCCCAGTCTTTTAGATCGTGCTTGATCCTTTTTATTTTTTCTTCCCAGATGAAAGAAGGCGACCCTTTTATTTGGTTTCCCTAGGAGTTGGAAACAACTTGCAATAAATCCTCATGTTGGATCCAGAGAGGACTAAAGCGGAAGGGAATCGGGCCAAGGTCTTGTTCTAGAGCAAGATCGAGTAGTATGGGCTTATGATCAGAGGTACAGTGAGGGAGAATTTTGGATGAAGCTAGGAGGCCAAAGGAGAGGAAGGAAGAGTGAACTAGAAACCTGTCAAGCCAAGCAACAATGTGGCTAGGTCCAACCCTCTTATTAGACCAAGTAAAATTTCCTTTGACTGGATTTATATCAATTAGATCCCAACCAAGGATAATATATTTGAACCATTTCCTCACTGGATCCCTAATAGGAGATCCCCCTTTTTTCTCATTGGCAGCCAGAGTAACATTCAAATCACCTGCTACAATGATATTTTCTAGCTACTGCAGATTGAGAAAAGACTCTAGCATATTCCAGCAGTCTTTTTTTTCTGAATGCAAAACAGGAACATAAAGGTTGAAAAGACTTACAGTACAACCAGAGAGTTTATGGACGAGCTTTGTGAAAACCCAATGCAAAGTATGTTCTTTAGATTCTAGATCATAGAGGGTGGAATCCCAAAAGGTGGTGATACCTCCAGATGCACCTCTGGAGTTGCTGGCGATCCCTGCGCCCTTTTTCCAAAACATTTTCCCAGCTTGGAGGAGAGCAGCTTCCTCCAATTTCATCTCCTCGACTAGTAGAATCTCAGGTTTATGAATTCGGACCAGATCTTTCAGAGCTTCTTCTTTTAAAGCAGATCCTAAGCCTCTACAATTCTAGGAGATGTATCGCATTAAGTACTGTGGGAGGTGGGGTTGGCCCCTTTAGAGGCCGAGGCCGTTCCTTTCTTATATCGGGTATGCATCATGCCTTTCAGGGTTTTTTGTGATCCTTCGAGAACAACCAGATATGTTGCTTCCTCTCTTTTCTTCTTTTTTGATTTCCTTCCCCTTGGGTTTTTGAAAGGGACTGCATGCGAACTGCTTGATGAGGAACCATCGTCCGTATCCTCACCAGGATCTGTTTCTAGAAGTAAAGGATCCTCATTTGTATCTTTGGAATGCTTGGAGGTATCAGCTGTCATAGAGACCACTGGATTGGAATGAGGGATTTCCCTTGGTTCCAATGGATCAGCGGCTTGGGATTCTACCTCCTTGCTGCTAGGCTGATTTTTGGTCTGAATTTATTCAATGCTTACCGAAACTGGGTCTTTGTACTGTGGGAGGTGGGGTTGGCCCCTTTTCAGGCCGAGGCTGTTCCTTTTCTTAGATTAGGTATGCATCATGCCTTTCAGGGTTTTTTGTGATCCTTCGAGAACAGCCAGATATGTTGCTTCCTCTCTTTTATTCTTTTTTGATTTCCTTCCCCTTGGGTTTTTGAAAGGGACTGCATGCAAACTGCTTGATGAGGCACCATCATCTGTATCCCCACCAAGATCTGTTTCTAGAAGTAAAGGATCCTCATTTGTATCTTTGGAAGGCCCGGAGGTATCAGCCGCTGTAGAGACCACTGGATCGGAATGAGGGATTTCCCCCAGTTCCAACGGATCAACGGCTTGGGATTCTACCTCCTTGCTACTAGGCTGATTTTCAGTCTGAATTTATTCAATGCTTACCAAAACTGGGTCTTTTCCAGCTGGATTGCCAACCTTCTGTGGTTCCTCAACGTCCTGAATCACTATTGGAGCTTCTTTTGTGGCCTCCTGGGGAGGATTGTTTGAGCTTGGTGGCTGATTATTTTTCTGCATGTCCCCTGAGGTCTTTTTTTCCTGGGCTTTGGAAGCCATCTTCCCTTTCTTAACTTTTTTCCATCCTTCTCCCTCTTCTTGTATTTGTATTTCGGGGCAGTTTCTCTGGAAATGGCCGTGCTCATGATAGTGGCGGCATTTGAATGGTAGTTGTTCATAATCTAGCTTATGATAATGGTGCCATGCACCCAATTTTAGTTTTACTGCCTCAGGTAGCCCTGCTTCAAGATATACCTCTACATATATTTTGGCACAAGAGTAATGGCCTTTGTTCTCGTCTTTGTCAATGTATCTCCCCAGTACATTCCCAACTTTTTCTAGGGTTTGAGTATTCCAACAGTGAATAGGGAGGTTTGGTAGCCTCACCCACACTGGTACTTCCTTCGGTACATCAACTTCTGGGTTTAAATTCGGAGTCCATCTATTGAGATAAAGGCCTTGGGTCCCCATGAAGTATGGGCCGCTTCTGAAGATAAGATCTTGGTCCTTTTTTTCTATGAATTCAAAGATGAAGAACCCCCGTCCGACCGGGTAGTAGGTAACACTATTTTTCAGTTGGGGCCTCCAGTTCCTTTGGATCCAATCATCTATGGTTCTTGCTAAGGGCCAGAGCCCCATGAACTGGCCGACCAATCCTCGTTCAGCCAAAGCCAGAGTGATCTTGATGGGCTGTTCAACCAGAAGGTCAATTTCAGGGATAGATTCAAGTTTCTTGATGAACTTCGGAATGGAAGGGGCCACTAGCTTCTTTCCTGATGGAAGTAATAACCTTTGGAAGGCCTCTTCAGCAGTGATCGAAGCAGAGGGAGGGGATTTCCCTCCCCCAGGCCCGGCCATGAGGGCAGCCTGAAGTAGCTCGAGCTCGAGCAAGGAGCCCTAAGGAGGGCACTGTGGCGGTAGCTTGGGCGGCGAGCAGCCCACAATCTTTATGGTTTAATGGATGATGATAAAAAAAAACAATAATATTAAGATTGTAATTTTTTCAATCCAAAATGGTGTTTGTTAGTCCGGCAAGTAATTTTCCTTGTTATGATTATCCATTTATATGTAATTGTTTTATGTATGAATCTGCCAGCATAGTAAGTTCTCCATATTTTCACCCTATTATCCAACCTCTGAATAATGGTAGTTACAAGCCTTATAGTTGATTGAGTTTTGTGCATGTCTTGAGAGTGTGAGGTCCTGTGGGTCATCTGAATTGATCCAGTTAGAAAAAACCATAAAAATATTTAAGTTACCAGGCATCCTCGAACTGCAACCGAAAGGAGTTTCCTGGAGTGATAACAACATGATTCCCATTAAACATCTATAACAGGACTAGTTAAGGAAGAGGGAATCCTTTGACAAGGCCCTTGATCCATTATATTATTTACTAGGATATAGCACAAGGATTCAACTATCATGACAAGGAGTTGGAGCAAAGGGGAATCCTCGCAGAGTTGATCTATAATATTCAATTTCATTGGATTTAGATAATATGTTGGTGGAAAAATAGACCAAAGCATCAACAATGGAATTTCCAATTGCCTTTAGGAATAAATTGACAAAGCCAATGCCTTGAGCATCACTAAGATGAAATGCCAGCCCACGTGCCATAAAATTTCATACAAATCTGAAAAATTGGGATGGATTTAAATATTCCTCGTTGTATAAGCCCCCTTGAACATTTAACTAAGTGGATGAAGAGCACACCCTTATTGCCTCCTCCCTAACCCCCTCTTTCCCCTTGAAAAAAGGAAGCCTGGAAAGGGGGCACAATATATCCCGTAGGGGTTGAATTTGTGGTCTTTCTAAGGCTTGGGGATAATGCAATAACTAGATTTGTTTGATAGGACTTATAAATTGTCATTACTTTATTGCTATATTATTTTTATTTAGTTTCACCCACACATCCTCATTATTGACCTTAGAGGCATTTTGAGATTGAGTTTGTGGAATAAAATTAGCTATAACAATGGGAGTGCCAGGTTGAAACATAAGGGGGGAGTCCCAAATTTTATGGTAAGTAATTTAACAAATAAACCTAGTATTCAAGAGTTTGATATAAACATCATAGGTTGTCTACTAATTTTGTCTCCAAATGTTCCTGCATCAGAAATCGTGTTTGTTATGTGTTATGATAGCTGTGATAGAATTTATCCATTGCTAGATGATCTGTTTCAGTTATTAGCCTTTGTTATATTTCTGATAAAGGTGTTCTAGGATATTCATCGATAGATAGGTGCCTCTTGTTTCACTGAGCTTTCTCTCATTTCTCCTACCACCACTTGAAGATATTTGCCTATAATCAGATCTTCTGAGTGATTCTTTTGAATGGAAGTTGGAAGAAGTTTTTCTATCGGGTCAACTTATTTTCTTTTTTTCCTTCTTGAAGCAAATTTCCCACTACTCGGTTTTCCTTTCTTCATTTGTGTAGCCTTTGTGATTTGTTTCGGCATAGGTTGATCATCATCTTCTACTTTGATGTATTTGAATTAGTCATCTATTTTTACATCTAGAATTTTAACTATATTCTTTAACCTTATACTATAACATATGCACGATTTACTTATAAAAGCATACGCTATTAAAATGCTTCATCATATCTTGAATCAAATTTTCCAAGATTTTCATCGTTTCTTTTTATATAGCACCTGCTTCCAAAAATATAGAAATGTTTGACAGTGGATGGTATTCATTTCCATAGTTCATATGGATTCATGTTGCTTCATGTTCTGATTTGTGCTATGTTTAAAATGTGAATATTATAACGGAGAACCTACGTGCTCAAGATTTCAGAAAGCTTTGTTCATTAAGCATGGTTTGGCCATTTCTTGCACAATTCTATTTTTCCTTTCAATTACTTTGTTATGTTGAGGTGTTCTAGCTGCTGAGAATTGCCTCTTGATTCCATGTTCTTCGCAACACTCCTCAAACTCATTTCATGTGTATTCTCCTCTATTGTCTGATCTTAGGCATTTAATTTTTTTATTTGTTCCATTTTCAGCAAATTCCTTGAGAACTTTAAATCATTCAAATGTTTCTGATTTTTTCTTAAGGAAGAAAACCCATGTCATTCGAGTGAAATCATCTATGAAGAGCACAAAATAATGTTCACCTTTTAACCCTTTAGTTATGGTAGGTCCACATAGATATGTATGGACCAGATCCAGTGGTCTTGATGTAATGTACTCCTTAATTGTATTAAAACTTACTCTTTTATGCTTTCCATTTTGAAATTACTTGCAGAATGATTGTACAGGATTTGTAATTCTTAGGATGTCTCTCACAAGAACATTGAACATATTGAATATAGGTATCATCTTTATCTAGTGCAGTTCTTTCTATCCAACATTTGTTGTTTTGAGCACTTTTGCTCCACCACATAAAACCTCTTTTTGCAATGAAGGAGCCATTGATACCCCAAATAATTCCAAATCTTGTCTAACCAAATTATCACAGATCTTCATTCTTCACATGCTTATTTCACAACATATATCTCTTGCTTATTTATATCTTTCTTTATCTGAAGAGATTTGTTCACTTGGTGAAGTTCCTTATCCTTGGATAATGTCCCACTTGTTTGTGTTTTCTTCAAGTTAAGATCTGTATTAGTGTGCCACTTATCGAAATTCATCTTTGTGGTGTATGGACCACATATGCCAACGTCCTTGTGGGACTTTTGTTCATAACTCATATTTTTCTTCACAAGTATTCATACTACATACCATTTTCTTTGTGGGACTATTACACACCAGTTTTTGTTTCTTGTTCTTCATTAATAAGACTCACACAAATGGTATTTGCACATATATTCGATTTTTATTTTTCTTCTTTGTGGATTATTATTTGTGCACTTGTGACCAATGTCGTGGTGGGATATTTGGTCACATAAGACTTCCACATTCTTCTGTTTGTTTTTCTTCAAGTTGGATTTGTGTGAGGGAGTCTTGAACTTGTTTTGGCATTGGTCATCAATTACAACTTGTTTAATAATATCCTTTTGAAATCAATGGACAGTCCATGTTCAATACCTTCGACACAGACATTTACTACCTTTGACATCAATGACAATTTATGTTCAATAGTTGTACTATATAAAATTCATTTTGCAAAGCCCCCTACATGAAAGAAGATTTGATATCAACTTGATGGACCCCCATCAATAGCACATTGCAAGGGAAGAACAAGGAAGATGTAATTCACTTTGTCAACATGAGCAAAGGCTTCATTGTAGTCATCACCTTCTATGTGTGACAATTCATTGGAAACTAATGAAACCTTATGTTTGTTAACAATACCATCCACAACATACTTAATCCTGTAAACCCATTTGCATTTGACAAGTCTTTTTCCTTTTGAAACAAGTACACACTGCCAAGTATCATTCACCATCAAGGAATATAATCCTTCATTAATACATCCCATGTTGGATGTACAACAACTTCTTTAAATTTTTATAGATTTGGATTTTGTGGAACTTAAGAAAAAAGATAAGAGGTTGTCTAGAACTATGAACATCTTCAACATTTATCAAAATGGTCATAAACTAGATCACTAATGAATTCCCTTATTGTATAGACCCATTAAGAAATTTGTCGATGTGGTGCAGGTTCAAGTTTCATATAATCATTTGGAAGATGATGTTGAGAAGGTAGAGTTTGTTTTCATTATCACTATCATTATCTAAATAAAAAGAACGATCCATAATAGAAGGAAAAACATGAGAAGAATAAGAACTTGGTATAGGAGTAAAAGGAGATGGTGCATGCACTAGGAATGGCTCACAAATCGAAAAATGGAACAAATATTGAGTCAAGCATGTAAGACAGTATACCTTCATCAAACTGAACATCTCTTCTAATAATGAATTATATTATAGAAGGTAGACGAAATTGATAACCTTTTACATCCCCTAAATATCCAATAAAAATGCACTTCTAATTTTTAGGTTGTAAGTATTTCCTTTTCTCATCCAGAATGTGTGCCCATGCTTCACTATCAAACATATAAAAGTGGATTACATATGGCATTATGATACTCAACACTTCATTGGGTGTTATATTTTGAAAGCCTTAGTAGGAGTTTGGTCAACTATGTATTTTGCACTGTAATTAATATATTTTTTCAAAAAATGAGGACTTGGTTCCTTACAACATACAATTATCCATTTCCTTTAATGTATGACTCCTCTCAACAACACTATTTTGTGTATGTAACAATTTGTTTCATTTGCATACCCTATTCAATCTTGTAAGAGTTAAACTTTGTGTTAATGTAATGACCCCCACTATCTATTCTTAGATTTAGAAGTTGGCATATATATTATGTTTCTACAAGGGCCTTAAAGGTAAAAAACATGACAAAACCTTCACTCCTAAGTTTTAATAAGTAAACCCAAGTGTGTTTGGAGAAGTTAGTAATGAAGGTTAAGAACTAATTAAACCCAAACAGAGAAGAAGAAGGAAGTAGAAAAAACAAATCATTGTGCATAAGTTTAAGGGAGTTGAGGTGTGCCAAGAGACACATTTATCAAAATTATCTTGATGATGTTTTTTTATAACAAAAACTAATCAAACATTGTCCCTATAAGAAACAAGAGGAACACTTTTAACCATATTATGCTTACATAGTTTTTGTTGTGAGTTGTAGTTTAGGTGATCAAACTACTCATGCCAAAGTTTCAACATATAATTTATATGAGAAATAAAAACTAAAGGAAGAGAATATGACCCAAATTTGTAAAACTTTTACAACTTGGAAATATCCTTGCATTTTCTTGTTGATACAAAATGCTATGGATCCTTTAAGTCCATAATTACAACTTGGTGAGGTGAAAATTCTATGGTATTTTCTTCACTAAAGTGAGTGATTTGATACACTCATAGAAGGTTTCAAGAAAAACTTGGAACAAATAATACGTCATTAAAATGTCTATCATCTAGCTAAATTGTTCTCTATCCTACAACATTTGTTGATTTGTCATAACCAACAAATATTTGTTTGGTGTTACATTCATTGAGAGTAGAAAATATGGTTTTATCCTTAGCCATATAATAAAATTCTCTATAATCAATCATCCAATAATTTGAAGAAGAAATAGATGTTACATTACAAGAATAACCAGAGGGAGAAAGAGAACAGCCACGAGAAGAATTTATTTCAAAAAAAGTTAGAAGAAGAAATATCTAAATCGATATTGTTATTCTTCCTTGTTGTTTCTAAGGTTTCCATATTTTTGGAACATTTAGACTCCCTATGGCTATCTCACCCATAAAATTACAATGCTTTTCAGTGTTCTTGCATTTTGACTTGACTCCTTTATCACCATTTGGAGTAGGAATTGGTTAAGAGGAATGGGGACCCTTGTTTTGTTTGTTGTTGTGAGTATGTTTCTTCTTTGAATGGTTGGTGCCTCACTATTGTATAGAAAATAAGGGTTTATTAGATTTACATGCACTATTGATTAATCCAAGGTGCAAGATCTTATCTTTCTCTCTATTTTAGAGAACCACAAAATGCTTCAAGTTAGGGCATTTTGTAATTATTACTTTGAGTAATTAAGGAATTTTTGGTAGAGTAAAGGGTGGATACTCTAATTTTAGAGAGAATAAAAAAATATTGATCATCTTGTTTCTTGGCCATATATCAATGTTCGTCGATACAAAATTACAAAAGACTCTCTCCAATACCTGGCAATAGCCAAAGGAACCTAATAAGAAGAGTTGTACACTTGTATAGAAGCCAAGAACTTACTACAAATTTGGAATTTTCTAGCTAAACTCATGGGCGTTGTGGTCCATTTTCAATATTTGATTGCACTTATTAAATGGAAACATCCTAGAGTTCCTTTAGGGAGTCTTGAGGAGCAAAAGGGATCTATGGAACTTAAATATTTGGCCAATTTGTATCCAAAGCATCCTTGGTTTACCAAATAAATAGGAAAAACATTTTAGATTCATTTGTAGCATTGATTTTTTGTCGATTTAAACTAGTAATTTGGGACTTGAACAAAGGTTTTCAATAATACATATTATTTTTCATTGAGATTTGGTTCAAGGATTGTAAGAAAGGAGTCATCCACGTAGTTCCCATTAAACATATATGTCAAGAATAGTTAAGGAAGAGGGAATCCTTTGACAAGGCCCTTAATCCATTATATTATTTACTATGATATAGCACAAGGATTCAACTATCATGACAAGGAAATGGAGCAAAGGGGAATCCTTGGGGATTTGATCTATAAGGTTTAATTTCATCAAATTTACATAATATGTTGATGGAAAAAATAGACCAAATCATCAACAATATAATTTTTCAGTTTCCTTTAGGAAGAAAATGACAAAGCCAGTGCCTTGACCATCACTAACATGAAAGGCCACTCCACTATATCATAATCTTTCATGCAAAGGTGAAATTTTGGAATGGATTTAAATATTCCTGATCATATAAATCCACTAGAACAATTAACTAAGGACATGAATAGCACACCCTTATTTCCTCCTCCCTGATCCCCTCTTCCCCCTCGAGATAAGGAAGCGTAGAAACATGGCACAATATATTTATTAGGGGTTGAATTTGTGGTCTTTCTAGGGATTGGGACTAATGAAATAGCTATCTTGGTTTGATAGGCCTTCTAACTTGTCATTACTTTATTGCTATACTATTTTGATTTAGTTACACCCATCCATCCTCATTATTGACCTTAGAGGTATTTTGAGATTGAGTTTGTAGAATAAAATTAGCTATAACAATGAGACTATTGGGTTGAAACATAAGGGGGGAGTCCCAAATTTTATGGTGAGGAATTTAACACATAAACCTAGTATTAAAGAGTTTGATATACACATCATAGGTTGTGTAATAATTTGTCTCTAACCTATATTAAAATAAATTTATAAAAGTCATTTGACAAGTTCACTTTTAGATAGGCTATCCTATAGGAACAAGGTTAAAAATATGGGAAGGCTCATTATCTACGTATGTAATTATGTGATCTAAAAATCATAAAATTACATAGGGAAACATAGTTAAGCAAATAGTTTGGCTTAAAATCTAAAACCCGATGACAACACAACTAAAGTGTATCAATAGAACTAAGAGAAATGAGACACAATAAGGATGTAGTGAAGATTATTAGATAAATAACAAAATCCATAATTGCATATTAAGAAATGATTCCACATAAGAATATAGAGAAAGCCATTAAGGTAGGGTAGAACCATCAATTCCCGTATCGAAAAAAATAATTCAACAAGTCATGCTTGTTACAATAAATACTCAACATATCCAATATAAAGATACTTTTGTATATATACTTTCTCATGAGTATTACTAGGGTTTTATACCAGCTACTCCTCTTATTATGTTTATTACCTCTAATTACTTAATCGGCCTATTTATTACCCACCAACTACCAAGTATATTTTATTCCATATTTGTGGCCAAATTACATTATTTATCTCCCCTACATCCATCCATGGATACCTTATTATCCTCTCTAGGTATATTACAAATAATACAATGTGATTCTTCTTCAAAATAAATAAAGGAAAAAACACAGAAGCAAAAGTTGATAAGTTGTCAAAGTTGGTGGTGTCCTATGATTTTATTACTTTACACTATAAAGAAATGAGGAGAAATATTTACGGAAGATTCAGTCTCTTTAGATTTACTCTATCTTTCATGTAGTTATTTTAACGGTTGTATACCACTCGTCTATTTTGAACAGGAACAGAGCACCTGTTATATTGCAATTTGTTTGTCTAGTCAATTAAGTATGCAATTTTTAAACTGCACACATAATCCTGAACTTCAGAGATGTTTGAAGTCTTTTTAGGTGATGTTGGTCTTTTGTAACGATCAGTCCAAATGAAGGTGGGTGATATTTTTGGTTTGTAAGATGGTATGGTTTCTTTGTAATGATCCTTCTTTGATTCATAATGAATATCAAGAATGGTTTTTTTCATGGAAACAAAAAGTAAGGAAAAAAAACCTTTCTTATTCTTCAAATCCCCAACCAATCCCTTCCATGTGGTTTCGAAACTTCTTTAACCCACATTGTAATGATGGCCTCACGAGGAATCCGATTTATAAAATATCCAAGAAGTGTATTCTTACTAATATTATGATAGACATTAAATATACTTATCAATAGAATATATATATATATATATATATATATATTTTGTTAGGCTTTAGATCATTACCTTGTGAAATACTCTTATTATATTCTAGGGACCTTTGGCATAACCATTGTGCTCGAAGTCAATGGGCTTAGCACTACCGTGAATAATAAATTAATGGATCACAGGATTTCATTCTAGGAAACCTTTCTTTGAGGTAGTTTTGTATATTACACACCCTCATCTCATGTTTCAACCGAATTAAAGTCCCAGGAAAGTAGGAAATGGAACTCCGATAGCATATTGACCAACCAATTCCATAAAGAGGACCCCTCCTCTATAATGTTAGGTGAATATATGTTAGTAAGTCCCAAGATCCATCAATGTTAAACATAATCTATATAAGTCTCTATGATGTATTTGTGCCTCAACACAACAAAATAAAGACTAGGTGAAACTAGTATAGAAACACCCCTATTGTCATCCATATGACTAGACATAAAAACAACATCTCACCATATAATAATCAAGGTTGTTCTAATTAAAAGAAGCAATATTAACTTCTTATAAACACAAAATATATATATCATGTATCAAGTTTCTAATCTTCTAGGTGAGATATATTCTACAAGGGTTCATAAGCTCTCTAATCATTCCACAAAGCTAATTGAAATGTCGATGAGTAGCATTGTATTCCATATTGTATATAACATGACCATTACCAAGACTCGTTGGTGCCCCTTAGGGTTTTAGCAACACCATGCTTTTGAGGACATAGACCTTTATCCATTACTCTAAGTTTTGAAACTTGGGTGCTTTCATACATACCCCAACATATGAGGTTTCCCAGGTATTCAACAAGGTGGGAAGAAAGCACACCCTTTAACCACACATCCTTGTCCCATGCTCCTGAGGAGATGGGGGGTAAGGTGAGGAAGCTTAGAAAGGGAAAATAATTTCCTTCCATGTGGTTGAGGTATTAATATTGTTAGATGCTAACATTTATGAAACAACAACTTTGTTATCTAGGCATTCTAATTTTCCATTGCCTTATTCCTCTAAAAATTGTTTTGAACCACTTGCTCCCATCCTTCCTCATTGTTTACCTAAGAGGCATTTAAGCTTCATTTTGAGGATAAAAAATAGTTAGGACAATTGGAGTATCTAATTATTGACTTGAACAATAAGGGGGAAGTCATAAATTTATGGTCAAGACATTAACATGTAAATCTAGTGTTTTAGAGTTTGATATAGAGTCATAGGTTGTTCAATCCACTTTGACTTCAATTTGAATGAAGAAGCATTTCTTAATATCTTCTAATAAATTCACTTCTAGACTGCTCTTGTCTAGGGAACAAGGTTAAAAAATAGGGTGCCTCATGATAGAAAAACCAACCGATCAATGTAGAAATGTGATTTATAAATCCCTCGATATATTTCATAGGCTGTTCAATCACTTTGCTTCTACTTGAATGAAATCAAATTTCATAAGGTCTTTTGAAAAATTCACTTTAATTTATTTTAGGGCATGGGGTTACAAATGGGTTGTGTCATGATGGCTAAACCTACCAATCAAGCTAGGGATGTGAACTAAAAATACCAGAATTGCATGGTAGACCACAAACTTTGACCCTCATAAGGAAACATAACTAGACAATGTATTTAACTTAGCATAATTTGTAACACTTGGGGACAACATGGGTAAGGTGTGTCAATAGACCTAGGGTCCAAGAGACAATAAATACACAATGTGACTCTTCTTGAAAAATAAATTTGGAAAAAACTATTTCTTAGGCTTAACATGTTCAAACAATGCCACCCATGTAGTTCCCAAACTTCCTCAATCCACATATCAATTGAATTTAATCAAGAAAATACCTAAGTGTGTGCCTTTTTATCTTATCATATACTCCAATATACTCTAATAGAAATATCCACAAGGATTTTGTTACTAGGATAGATCATTACCTTGTTAAAAAACTTCAACACAAATTTTCAAGAGGCTTCGGCATAACCATTGTTCTCACAATCAATGGACTTAGGATTGTGATGGATAACTAATTTCGATGGATAAATTATTTAGCTAAGAAATTATCAACCCATGAGAACAACACAACTAAGGTATTTCAATATACCTACGGGCCATGAGCCACAATAACCTATAGAATGTGACTCCATGGTATAGAATATTCTAGATACATCATAGTCATGTTTATTTTATAGACATTTTGGACTAGATTACATTTTAGATTTTAATGATGATCTAAAATATTCTATACCTACTAAAACTAAAGAAATGTGACTTCTTGAAGATAGGAAAAACCATTTTTAGACTTTGTATGTTCAAACAATGCCACTCATGTTAGCTACCAAACTTCTCTAGCTCACATATTAAGAGGATTCCATTTGAGAAAATTACCAAGTGTAAGTTTTTTAATCTTATCACAAACCCCAATATGCTCATCAATGGAGATATCCATAATGATTTCATGTCTAGGTTAGATAATTAGCCTGTGAAACACCTTCAATGCAAACTTTTAAGGGGCCTTTGGAAAAACCATTATGCTCACAATCAATGGAATAAGCATTGCAATGTATAAGAGATTTTAATGGAGTTAATTACCCATCCTTGGAGTTAGTCGATGCCATTAATAGGATCTCAAAGTCCTTGTGACACACATTAAGTTTCACTCAAGGAAACCACAAGACAACTAACCCATCAACACTAAAATTAATGTCATTAATAATGAGCTAAAGATGTTTGCAAAACCAAACCACACAAACCCTAATAGGATTTCCTAGCTATCCACATAATTGCTCATACAACACACTATTGGTTATCAAATTTATTGTGTTTACTTTTCTATCGTTTTTTTCATTTAATTTATTTTAGCACAAACGGTTACCTCTTCCTTTTATTAATTGAGTTATTGTGGTTTACATAAAAGAGGAAATATTTTTACTCTCAAAATCAAATTCATGAGAGATAATTTTATTATAGTTAGTTTTTTTACATGAAAATCATAATGAATTACAAACTCTAAGTGACTAATTACACACCTCCCTTACCACTCTTTCATGTAGTAGTGATAACTTGTAAGAAATATATACATAGGAAGAATCACATTGCCTTTTGAGACCTATACTATATAAAAATGTAGATTTAAAACAAAATTTAAATTTATATTTCATTTACTATTAAATTAGAATATGGATATAATAGAAGTTTATAAACGAAGTTCTAGGGATATTATCATGTTAAAACTTTGTTGTACAATACAACTATATTGTAATGTTATATTATGCGTCTTGAAAAATGCAAGAATTAAACTTCACTAGTTTACAAGTTTTCTATATCACTAGATAATACGATTAGAGGGATTTCATATTACATATGTTTCTATAAATGAATTATTAAAGGTGAGAATATAATTTGTCCATTGTTGATTTAGTTCAAATGCTGAACCAAAATTCAATAATTAAAGTCAATATCTATGTTATTATTCCTATAGATCATTTTAATTTATTGGATGCACAAGAAGTGTTCAAATACTGAAATGAAAGAATATCTGAATAATTACTCATGTAGATCATTCTAAACTATTGTCCTGGTTTTTGCTATTCAACAGGGATAAAATATGAAATATGGTGTATATTATGATTCAGCCTAGAGATATACATTAATGTCAAGGTGTTGATAATGGGTTCTAATAATGAAAGTTTGCATAACATAGTTTCTACAATGGAGCTTTAACAAGCAAAAAGTAAGACAATGGTTTTAATTTTAATTATTAGCCATAGTGAGTTGAATACAACCCTCGGTTTTAAGTCAACTTATCAATTTTCTTCTAATATATAACAGATGGTGGAAATTAAACCATAGTAATTCTATTTGATTCTATAAAGATAGAACTGAAGCTAAACTGCTAGAATTGTAGCTAAACTAGGCTTTCAAATAAATTTATCAAAGTTCAAATATCTCAATTGATGGGGGAGATCAAATAATTATTATTATATTTGCATACTTGTATGATTAGTTTAGCATGTATTTCCATTTTAAATCTTGCATGGCTTCTTGAACCATATAAGTTTTGAGGGTCTAAATATATAATATATAGTTTTTGTGGTAGTCATTTGGTTTATTTGGGTTTTATATTCAACATTTATTTTTTTTTATGCTGATTGTATATGAGGTTTGCAAATTACATAAGTTTGGAATGGAGAAAGAAATGTCTCCCTTTCTCTTTTATAGAGAGAGCCTTCCCTTATCTCAACAAATTCTCATCATTCTCTACCATTTTCACAATTAAATGCACTTGACTTAAATATTTTTGAATTGGATGTGCATCCATCTATTTCTTTGACATTAAAATGGATATTACAAATTATGATTGTTTCATGCTATATTCTAGTTCCTATCATGCTTCTAATTCATTCTATTGAGGTTTGTGGGTTCCTCTTTACCTTTGTAAAAAATAGTGAACAAAATCCAAAGGTAATGTAGCAACGCCAAAAAACTATCAAGCAATAAATATATAGACAAGAGAAAATCCAAAAAATGACCTGTAACATTTGTCAAGAGAAAAGCCAAGCAATGGCCTATAACATTTGTCAAGATAAAAATGGTAGGCCTAGAAGCATGTCACAATAGTAGATGTTGTTCATCATGTGGCATGTAATACTAGAACACAACCAATTAATCATATCACTCCTTCATGAACAACATTCTTTGAATACATTGTATGTATTTTTCAAGTTTCACATGTGGAGTGTCTTTATGTTTTGGGGGTGCAAGCACAAATATCGATCTACCAAGGGATACCTTGAAAAATTAGAAAGCATATTCCTAGAATGTCTTTGAGCCTTTCATGAACCTCCAAATATAACCACTTTGTTATAGATATTGAATCTAATAATCGATTTATTATAAATATAAAATATATAATAAGCAAGATCATGGATGCAAACAAATAAAAACAAATTGAAAATTTCAACAATAGAACTACTCATTTTAAAACTAGTCAATTGCAAATGCATTTCTAAATAAAACCCTGATCTATCAAACCCAAAACTAATTGTATTCCAATGGCCAAACAGATGTATCTATAAAAATTCCTCTATCCATCCATTTTTCCACCTACACACCAAATGCAACAAATATTGCAAAGAAATGAAAGTTATTTGGTAGTGAGTACAACTCATCAATTTATAGGCACTCTTCAGTTCCACTCCAAAAAAATGGATGTACAAAATATTTTGTGTCAACGTCCACATATTCATGTAGAAGCATTCAATTTAAACAAAGGAAGTTGACTATTTGTTGAAAGGGAGACGAGGCACATGAAGAAGAGGCATAAATAAGTGGCTCTTACTGCAAACAATATTACTAGTGATTTGTTGTTAAGGGAGTGGGTCTTTTTGAAAACAAACCAAATAACACGTGATTCCACTACCACTACCACTTCCACTCCCCTTGACTTCAATAGAAAAAAATTCATATGCTTCAGATTAAATGCCAAATTCTTGATCCTGGTTTGTTACTTTATGTACGATAGCCTCCAAAATTTGTAGGAAAGTTGTAATTTCATGGTAGTCACAATATTCATACTTCCTACTAAATAAAGCACATGGTTGCATACACAAACCAAGTTAAGCATTGCAATTCCATGCCTTTTGACACAACATTAGACAGAGCGTTCAATCCCTAGATGTATGTATCATTTAGGGAATGGGTCACTCTGCCAATCAACCAAATAACATGTGATGTCACTGCTATCCACTATATATTGATAGAAAGACATCCATGTCTCAAATTTCATCTATTACTTATGCACGAAACCTTAAAATTATATTATAAATCTATTTCATGGTATTTGAGATTTAAGGTTGGGAATGAGAGGTCTTGAAATTGGTCTCATTGCACGTAATGTTTCCTATTAATAGAATCATGTTTCTCCAACTCCTTTTTATATTTTTGTGGTGTATTTTATTTATGTTCTTATGTCAATGTTCCATTTATGAATTTTGTGGAATATCTTCATGTTTTCTTTCTTCTTCTACTACCATTCAAACCTTTTGGATCCCAATCCTCAATATCAGGATCAAGACATGTGATGTGATGGAATCCTAATGTTTCTACATGAACTTCATTTATCTTTCGTAAAGGTGCAAGAGATTCCTTAGGAATTTATTTCATTTAAGGGTTTTTGAAAGGATATTATTACTAAATCATAAAGAAAATATTGAATATGACTATTGATGTTATTCAGGTTATGGGGATTTTTTGATAGGGACACCAAGGGGAATATTGGCTACTATGGGGTTGGTTGAATTTTATATATTTTAGGCTAGAATTCTTGCTTCTTTTCACGTGGTCTTGGCATGGATCTATACATTTTGTTAAGGTGAAAGTTTCCTTGATGTCGGTTGAATTAGTAGTGGAGTGAGGGTGTAGGGATCTACATTTTTTCATGGATTCTCATCTTGTCATTAATTTGATCTCTAAGAATTCAATGTAGGAAAACATGGGGCTTGACCATCTCATCAATCTAGTCTTGGAGCATATCAGTAGTTCGGGTCAAGTTTCTTGCAATCCCATATATCAAGAATAAAAATTTACCATTGATGGTCTCTCCAAGTGACTTGTGGTTGCTCTAGGAGGCTTATTAAAGGTCAGGGATACTAGGGAGATTATTCATTCTCTAATTTTTAAAAGACAATTTTTTATCTAGTTTATGTTCTATAATGTTAAGTTTACATCTGGTGCTCTTATTGATATGCTTGATTTGGTTAGTGATGTCTTAGCTACTCCTTTGATAGTTTCCTTGTTGAAACCTTGTTTGACTATCACAATGAGAGTTATTGGTTCTTAGTTGTTAGTTTTAGTTGTTGAATACATTATGACCATCTAATGAAATGAATTCTTGGTTCTTAGTTGTTAGTTTCAGTTGTTTGATATCCTAAAGAAAATGGTAGCTCTTATTGAATATACTTCTCAAAATACCAAAAATTATAAATGAAATTAACGTATTCTTGGGCATTGAAATCCTCAAAAACTAGGAGAGAAGGACCGTGAAGCCAACCATGCTCGATGAAAATCTTAAATTTTATTCCATGATTAATTATTTTCACCTTATTCAATTATAAAACTGGTGAAATAAATAATTACCAAAATCCATGGGAGCAAACAATAACTAAGTAATATTCATAAACCAATAGAACTATATACTAAAAACGATAATAAACAATCACCACATCTTGCAATATCATGCACAAAGTATATTGTTTGTTCTCTAAACCGAATCTTAGCAAAGAAGCATCAAAACTCAACAAAACCCAACAAGTTTTGTAAATGTGTCCAGTGTGTTGTGTACATTCTAATCTGACACACCTATTCTTACTTTCATATGTGTTGTCCATCCTATTTGAATCCTTGACAAATTTATTGGCCATCGTCCACACATTCCCAGCAATAACCATAAATAAGAAGCTTGCAATACAATTTTTCTATGATCTCAAAATGGACACATTCCAATATTTATTTAGACATTACATAGTCTTAGGTTCATTCTCGCCATGAACTTTACAGGTAAACACCTACTTCACTTTAATTTGGTAAATGTGTTTAATATTGAGTTTGTTCTAATCTGTTTTGTGCTAAATTTGTTTAATATTTGATTGATTCTATCTTTGTCTTTCTTTTTTAAATGATAATTACCCAAGAGTGTAATATTAGTAACATAACATGACTGCTAAAAGAAATGGTCTGCGTCAAAATAATTTTTTCTATAAAATGAAATCGTAAATCTCGTGATCACTTAATGAAATTGAACAATTGCTCATTGAAAAAGGTATTTTTTCTTTTTTTAAATCCAAAAAATAAGCCATTTATATGAAGTCACCATCTCCCATGATGATGCACAACCATTGTCTTTTTAGTGCTCTTATCAAAGAAATTGAATCTCAACTATTCAATTGTTAGTTCTTACTAAGAGTGACTTGGTATATAAGATGAAAATTAATATCTCTTGGTCTCCTAATAACAGGTTCTAATTGTCCTACAAAATATAAACTAAATTTGAATTCTTACACACATTGACTTTGTATATAAAATGGAACGAATATCTTATCATGGTTGCCTCTTGAAATGATGTGAGTTCTTATTGAATAAATTATTTGTAATTTTTAGAGTAAAATGTTGCATTAATTCCATGTAAAACACCAAAACTAGAATTTGATTGTTGCATGTAAGTTTTCCAAGAGAAATTGATAGGTAGTCATCATCTCCCATTATGTTTCTTCACTTTTATTTTTTATGTGCTTACTAAAAACAAAATTGTAGTGTTAATTATTGCTCATACTGACTTTGTTTATAAAACAATATTGAATATATTATGGTTTTCTAATAAAATTACTCGGTAGCATATTGAATAAGATATTGGAAAAATTCTTCTGAACAAATGTTGCATTAGTTGCAGCTTGCATGTAAAGCACCCACAAAAAGAATTCTGTAGTAGCATGTAAACTATCCATAGAAAAACAATTAACATGAAAGGACTTACAGGATAGGTATGAACATTAGTGAAAGATATTAATATTGGAAATAGAGGAAATACTCAAGTGAACTTATACAACATCCCCTTCAAAATTCTAGACAATTTCCAAAATTGTTTAGTACATTATATAAATAACTACTCTTAACCATTATATGTCAACAAATGTATCCTCCTCCTCCTCCCCCTCCCCCCCCCCCACCCTCTCCTCCCCCCCCCCCCTTCCCTCCCCCCCCCCCTCCCTTCCTTCCCCCCCCCCCACCCTCTCCTCCCCCCCCCCCCTTCCCTCCCCCCCCCCCTCCCTTCCTTCCCCCCCCCCCACCCTCTCCTCCCCCCCCCCCCTTCCCTCCCCCCCCCCCTCCCTTCCTTCCCCCCCCCCCACCCTCTCCTCCCCCCCCCCCCTTCCCTCCCCCCCCCCCTCCCTTCCTTCCCCCCCCCCCACCCTCTCCTCCCCCCCCCCCCTTCCCTCCCCCCCCCCCTCCCTTCCTTCCCCCCCCCCCACCCTCTCCTCCCCCCCCCCCCTTCCCTCCCCCCCCCCCTCCCTTCCTTCCCCCCCCCCCACCCTCTCCTCCCCCCCCCCCCTTCCCTCCCCCCCCCCCTCCCTTCCTTCCCCCCCCCCCACCCTCTCCTCCCCCCCCCCCCTTCCCTCCCCCCCCCCCTCCCTTCCTTCCCCCCCCCCCACCCTCTCCTCCCCCCCCCCCCTTCCCTCCCCCCCCCCCTCCCTTCCTTCCCCCCCCCCCACCCTCTCCTCCCCCCCCCCCCTTCCCTCCCCCCCCCCCTCCCTTCCTTCCCCCCCCCCCACCCTCTCCTCCCCCCCCCCCCTTCCCTCCCCCCCCCCCTCCCTTCCTTCCCCCCCCCCCACCCTCTCCTCCCCCCCCCCCCTTCCCTCCCCCCCCCCCTCCCTTCCTTCCCCCCCCCCCACCCTCTCCTCCCCCCCCCCCCTTCCCTCCCCCCCCCCCTCCCTTCCTTCCCCCCCCCCCCCTCCTCCTCCACCTCCCCCTCCCCCTCCCCACCACTACCTACTCCTCCTCCCCCTCAACATTCATCGTTGCCTCCTCCTCCTACCCCCTCGCCATCTGTCACTACCTTCTACTCCTCTTCCTCCCTCTTGATTTTTTTATCTTAATTGTGGAATTACAATAGTACTTGAAAATAATGAATAATCAAAAGCATAAACAATCACATATGACATCGAATTTACCATGGGGAAACCCTCTATAAATAGAGGGAGAAAACCCCAACAAAATATTCCTTATTATATTGATAGATAACAAAGAATGTCTTTACAATGAGCATATTACATCAAGCACCCCTGGTGCAATATCATAGAGAAATACCAAGCACCCTTAGTATAATATCAGAGTAAGAGATAAGATAGATTAAGAGAAGAACCCAACAATATATCTAGCACAAAATCAATTCATTGATTTTCGTTACATGCACAAAATAATTAATTCCTTTAAGAGAGAATTCACTCTACACCTTGATCTCATCTAGTCCTGCATAACAAGTGTGCAGTCCTTCTCATTCTTGGATTTTATCTTTGACTTCTAACTTCTAGATTAACTCACCCTTCAACTAGATGCTTAAACCACTTAGTTAAGTTGCCAACTCAAGTGTCCTATCTTAAGTGTCGTCTTTATTCTAACCAAGTGTAATCCCAAGGGGCTTTCTTCAGACCATAAAAGGCCTTTTTCAGCATGCATACCTGAGAATATCTCTCATAAATCTCAAATCCCTGTGGCTGCTCCAAATATACCTCCTCCTATAGAAGACCGTTGAGAAAAGTGGTCTTCACATCCATCTGATGGATCTTCCAACCCATCTCTGCCACAACAGAGATCACTGCTCCGATCGAAGAAAATATAGCAACCGATGCAAAGGTCTCATCATAATCAACTCCCTCTATCTATGAGAACCCACACGCTACAAATCAAGCTTTCTACTTCTCTATGTTGCCATCTGCAGAATGCTTGATCTTGTAGAGCCACTTGGAAGTCACAAATGACTTCTCCTCTAGTAGAACCACTTCCCACACTCCATTCTTCATGATGGAATTTTACTATTCTATCATGTCATTTCTCCAAACCTGGTGTACGAAAGTCTCTTCATAAGTAGTAGGCATGGTCTCACGCAAGCTAGTCACCCGTGCCATGTAGCTGAAAAATATCTCAAGTGCCTTTCTCTCTCTGACCTCCCTCCTGGGTGGCTTGATAGACTCCTCTAATTTCTTCACAAGATCCCTGAGCCAAATTGGTTTTCTCTTCTTGGAAGAAGCATCCTGTCCTAGACCCTCCTCTACATCCTCATCAGACAAATGTCTCCCTGAAGAAGTACCAATGGTCTGAGATCCTGTCCCTGGGGAACCTGAACCTATACCATGTGTATCTAAATCACCTGAAGGTGTAACCTATGAACCTGTGATTCGTGAACCTGTCCATGTACTAGAAGTTCCTATAGACCGAGTCCCTGAAACTGATGAACCTATAACCTGTGACCCAGTCACTCCTGAAACCTGTCACCCTGTGCCCTGACTTGTTGAACCCTGTGATGCTATCACTTGTGGAGTACTCTATTGCTCCTATATCTCTGAATCTCTATATCTTCTAAAGGCTCACTCCTCCTCAAATCTCACCTCCCTCACCACAACTTTCCTCTATGTAGGAAGGTAAATGCGGAAATCCTTCAAAGTCTCATCATATCCAACAAAAATATCCCTCTCTCTAGTAGCCTCCAACTTTGTCCTCTTCTCAAAAGGGACATGTGAGTATGTAAGGCATCCAAAGATACGAAAGTGGCCTATCTCAGGCACTTTCCTGGTGAACATCTCCTCAGGATTTTTGCACCAAGGCTCGGTGCGGACTCCTATTCTGTACATAAACAACAGTACTAGAGGCCTCTGCCTATAGAAAGAAAGGAAGAATCTGATGATTTAGCATGGATCTAGTTGCACCCACTATAGAACGGTTCTTCCTTTCAGCCACTCCATTCCGCTGTGGAGTGTAAGGAATTGTCAACTTCCTCTTGATCCCTTCCTGTCCACAACCTTGCGAGGATATATCTTGAGAAACATTTTCTTATTTTTGGATGTCATTTTCCTTCCTAGAATTACACTAGAATCCTGCACAATAGTCTTTATGCACGTGGTTGATGATAATGGTGTATGGGTGCCTTGACCAGGAACACCTTACTTTAGCAAAGATGATCATTCCTAAATCTTCTTAGTATAATATTCATGAAGCACTTGTTGTACATTGATGTTGACTTGAAATGTACCAATAATATTTTGTACATATATCATTTCTTTTCCTGACAAGTTTCTCTCTCCTTCTGAAAATAATCTACTCCAAATTTTCTTTCTTTTACAAATAATGTTCTATGTAGTGATGGTATGTTCATGTCCTCTTGTTGTTTTTGTGATTCTTGAACTAGCGTGGGATATTGTTGTTTACTTATTTTCTAGTTATTCGTCTAAGGAATCAGTGATTCTTGAAGTATCTCCTACTCCTTATTTTTTGTCACAAACAATATTGTGGATTCTCGCACCTTGGTACAGGTGGAACCTCAAACATATTTGTTTCTCTTCAAGTTCCTCTCTGGAGTATTTGAAATATCAACATTAGGGACAAGATGCAGATGAAATTCTAGAGACCAATCTTATATAGCTTGGAAAATATCTTTTTCCAAACACACAAAAGGTAAAATTTTGATTCTATTCTCTTAATCTACATGAGACGTAATAAAAAAATTATGTGGATGAACTAAAAAAACATAATATATAATCATACTTATCCACAAGATAAGGTGGAATTCTATATGACTCTATTGTTGCATCTATCATCTCCATGTACCAATGTTGGAATTCTAAGTGTGTACATTGTTGCACCTTTTTATTAGCATTGTGCTTCGAAATATTGAAAATAGAAGCAAGGAATGATGGAGTCGCTTCTATATTAAAATTATCTTCCTTTTGGAGGTCTCCATTCAATCATTGCAACTTATAATAAGACCCAACCCAAATGAAATAGTCTTCCCAGATCCTAAGCATCGGGACAATCCTAAATAAATTCATCATGTAGATAGTTATCCCAACTCATGCTTATTCCTTATATACAACTCTCTACTGCAAATAATATCCCCATCGGAAATTCATCCATGCAACACTTCCTTACCTATTTACCTACTAAAATATATGTAACAAAACTTATTTCTAGAATGGAAATTGCAGAAATAACCACTCCTCTTGTTCCTTGGTGTGTTCCATATTTATGATATAATGCTTCTTCAACCTTTAAATTTTTCATAACTATCATCTCTGCAAGGTTCTCTCCCAAGTGCGACTAACTTGAAACCTTATGCATTAATTCCGTATCCAAAGGGTATACCTTATCACACCATAAACACCCTCGTTGTAACCAACTCAACAAAAATATGATACAATGAGTAATGTTGAGGCCAAGTCCAAAGTGTGGAACATCCAATAAGAACATGATTCTATATTGATCAGTTATATGTTCCCATTCCTTGGGTATGACACACTCAATTCCATTCGATCCCAAAATGATATCTCTATAATTTGAAAGCTAGAAACTAGGGAAACTATTGATATCTTGTAGGTTGAAATCCAAAAACTTAAGGTATAGTGTCTTCCCAATAATGGATCTATAATATCAACCTTTTTATAATTTTCAAACTTTGGAATAATAACTTCTTTCACAACTTTCATCTCAGGGCATGCTTTATGCATTGCAAAAGTAAACATTATACCTAATAGAATTTACAATTACTCAAATTCTACAATCCTTAGTACACCCAAAACGTTATGCCCACAATGTATTTATAGTATCTACTGTTGATGTATATGTAACTTCGGAATGTATTCTTCTATGTATCTTATGTATTGTAACCCGATGTTTATTCCGGGATGTCTCTATTATGTATTTGAGTCATGTGGTCATGCCACGATGTTTCGATCGAGAGGATTAATAATGTAATCAAGCAATATCAAGTCATTAGGTAAGTCCCCACAGTTTCGGGGCACTTGAGTTATTATACACTAATTAAGGTGTAGGCTCGAGTAGTAATTATTAGGTTGAGCCTAAGTGTGAAAAGGCAATTTCAAGTGAACGGATGAATATAAATAGAGAGTGAGAGTCTCTCTATTTATCACTTGTGAAATACATCACTTGCTCTCCCAAGTGTGGCGCACTACTGGAGAAGGAAATTTTGGGACTAGACAGAAGACAGAAGACTACTGCTGTTTTGGGAGATCTCTTACTGTTTTGGTGTTGATTCTATCTTAGAGGAAGTTGCGGGGTTTTCTCCTTTATGGTTTCCCCGAGGAAAACTCTTTGTGTCTCTTGTCTCTTGTGATGTGCTTGTGTTTTATTGATGTGCTTGTTATTCTCTCAGTGAAAAGATCCTAAGATCATAATGCTAGCTTAAATTGTTGAAAAACTAACATGGTATCAGAGCTAACCTGAGAAGAAGACATTGTGCATCTACAGGAACTATGGCTTCCTATTTTGTGGATCTTCCTCCACATATTTTCAGCAAAAGTATGCTAAGATGACTCCCCATTGAAGGGCGCATCTTTCTGTCGAAGCGGAATTTGATTCCGAGCATTTTCAGTCTTCGATGCGGAAATTAGGGCTTTCTACAGAAGATGAATTTTTGAGTGAGACCAGCATAGGGTTATTCTACTCATCAAAACCGAATTTTAGAGACCTAGATCAAGAAATTTGGTTGGGTAAAACTCCAGAAAAGTCAAACCCTAGTTTGACCCTGAGCTAGGAGAAACCCTAAATACTAAAAATGCTAAGTTTTAGTACAGTCACTATACTCCGAGATTGGAGAAGTATCAGAAGCTTAAAATTGTAGGGGACTAACATAAAATCCTGATTAATCCGGTGTCCAAAAATCAGACTCATATTCTCTGTACTCTAGGAGATATGATCTCTCCAAGTTAGGGTTCCAGCCTCTTCCAGAATTCATCCCTGAACAGGACATCTGGGGAGATCTGCAATATCTTGAGCTACAGAGGTCCAAATGGAATTTCTGAAGATGTTCTAGAAAGGGAGCGGACTTTAATTTTGGTGGTCCAAATATCAGACTCAGAATATGAACCAGTGACACGTGGAATGCCATACAACTTCGCTGTTCTGAACAGTCCTGTAACAGGTCACCTTGGGAAAAGGATCATAAATCCAAAATATTGAAACAAATTCTAATGAAACCTATGGTGTTATATCAGGGACATGCGAGGTTACCTCAGTGAGAAATTTCAGACATATAGGATCAGTAATTTCAGAGATATCATAGAAACAGTAACAGGCATTTCTGCAGAAGAAATCAGTAATTTAGGGCTTCCTGTTTCGGGAGCTTCCCTCCACTGTTTTCAGAAAAGGAGTACATTGGACAGTTCCATTTGAAGAGATATATATGTTTGTCCAATCATATCTAAAATTTTCCAAGTTTTGAAAATTAGGGTTTCTGCAACAAACCCTAGATCAGTGAACTCCGTGACAAGGACGGACACCTCAAATCGGTAAGATCTAATATTTTGTATTTCCATTTGAGGTTCTCATTTCAATATGATCTATCGCAATAGCTTGATGATAAGCTTGGTGAAGTTGACAAATTCCAAGCATAGAAGTATTTGATCTCTCTGAAGAAATTGGATTGGACACCTACATGAGTATAGAGGTTCCAGTTTCAGAGGGAGATGAGGCCAAAGAAGACATCATGCTCATGCTGCAGAGGATGATGAACCATCCAGAAATAGATACATATATGAAAGTGAAGATTCTTCAAGCGAGGATGAATATGTTTTGATATCATCTCTCACAGGTAACATTACTCATGGAAATTATG
>LPNX011194227.1:245857-270532 GCA_001517045.1 Pseudotsuga menziesii | reverse complement strand
TGTAAGGGCTGAGCCATTCTGTCATGGTGAGAGGATTGGTTCCTTCCATGTTAGATATGAGTGCTGAGATCCATAGCCATTCTGACGAGTAGGTCAGATATAAAGGCTGAGCCATTCTAACATGGTGGTAGGGTTTCTCCCTTCCATGTCAGATATGAGTGCTGGCCATTCTGTCGAGCAGGATAGATGTAAGAGAAATTGCCATTCTAGGAATGGAGGCACTTGGTCAGTTACCAGGAACACTCAGTGTAAGAACTGAGTAGCCATTCTGATGTGATAGAGGGATGTGTTCCCAATTGATCAGATGTAAGGGCTGAACCATTCTGTTCATGGCTAAAGGATTAAGTTCCTTCCATGCCAGATGTGAGTGTTGGCCATTTCGACGAGCAGGTCGGATGTAAGGGTAATTGCCATTCTCTAGGAGAATGGAGGCACCTGGTCAGTTACCAGGTAGCTCAGTCAAGGAGGACTAGAGGCCATTCTGATATGATTGTTGGGATGTGTTCCCCTCATGATCAGATATGAGTGCATGCCCTTCCATCATTGTGAGCAGGATGTGTTCCCGCCTGGATGGATGTAAGTGCTGAGCCTTGTCACAGATGATAGTAGGTGTGTCCTATCATGCTGGTGACTGTATTTGTTGTGCCATTTCACAGATGATAGTAGGTGTGTCCTATCATGATGGTGACTGTAAGTGCAGTTCCTTTTCACAGATGGTAGTAGGTGTGTCCTACCATGCTGGTGATTGTAAGTGCAGAGCCTTTTCACAGTTGGTAGTAGGTGTGTCCTACCATGCTGGTGATTGTAAGTGCTGAGCCTTTCCACAGATGGTAGTAGGTGTGTCCTACAATGCTGGTGGATGTGAGCACTGTGCCTTTCCACATGAGATGATAGTAGGTGTGTCCTATCATGCTGGTGGTTGTAAGTGCTGATCCATTTCACAGATGATAGTAGGTGTGTCCTATCATGCTGGTGAATGTGAGTGCTAGGCCTTTCTGATGGGATTGTAGTTTACTACATGATCAGATGTGAGTGCTGGGCGTTCCTTTCTGACGAGCAAGTCAGATATAAGTGTTGGGCGAAGACCTACACTAGGGTAGGCCTACAACCAGCATGAAAAAGGTATGGCTCTGTAGAACTTCCTATGACAAGAAGAATCATGAGATAGCACCAGTGTTGATCCAGATCGAGTGATGATCCAGATCCAGTAATGATGATCCAGCAGTAATGATCCAGATCGAGTGATGATCCAGATCCAGTCCAGTGATGATGATCCAGATCGAGAGATGATCTAGATCTAGTGATGATGTTCGATGATGATCCAGATCGAGAGATGATCCAGATCCGATGATGACTTGAAGATGAAGATGAATTGAAGACGAAGATGAATTGAAGATGAGATGATCCAGTTGATATAGAGAAGAAGACCAGTGCTGAAAATTGTGTCGAAAGAATACCTTCCTAGTTAAGAGGGAGTGTTGATGTATATGTAACTTCGGAATGCATTCTTCTATGTATCTTATGTATTGTAACCCGATGTTTATTTCGGGATGTCTCTATTATGTATTTGAGTCATGTGTTCATGCCCTGATGTTCCGATTGGGAGGATTAATAATGTAATCAAGTCATATCAAGTCATTAGGTAAGTCCCCACAGTTTCGGGGCACTTGAGTTATTATACACTAATTAAGGTGTAGGCTCGAGTAGTAATTATTAGGTTGAGCCTACGTGTGAAGAGGCAATTTCAAGTGAACGGATGAATATAAATAGAGAGTGAGAGTCTCTCTATTTATCACTTGTGAAATACATCACTTACTCTCCCAAGTGTGGCGCACTACTGGAGAAGGAAATTTTGGGGCTAGACAGAAGACAGAAGACTACTGCTGTTTTGGGAGATCTCTTACTGTTTTGGTGTTGATTCTATCTTAGAGGAAGTTGCGGGGTTTTCTCCTTTATGGTTTCCCCGAGGAAAACTCTTTGTGTCTCTTGTCTCTTGTGATGTTCTTGTGTTTTATTGCTGTGCTTGTTATTCTCTCAGTGAAAAGATCCTAAGATCATAATGCTAGCTTAAATGTGATGAAAATCTAACATCTACTTCACCTAATCCAACCAATGAGAGGGGACATTACTCGACTATGGGCTTCTGAATATTACCCCATACACATATTACAAATTTCATAACAAATAAAGTATGTGTGTAAATGCATAAATAACATACATAGAGGAAATAAACTATAACCACTCACATCTATCATGTATTTTCCATCATTATCATCACGTGCATTAAAGAAAAAAATTGCACTTTAAAATGTAAAAGAATACTTATCTTTAAAAAATGTATATCCACCCAACCATAGGTACTCTATCTATTATATACTCTTTCTATTGAGAGGCCACACCCAAGATGGGCTATGAGGCCACCATGGAGAAGGAAACACCTATAGGATTATCTCTCTCCGCCCACAACCCATTCTTTTCTTTATGCTTATCCAAATGCTCCTATAGATATCTACAGGTATCTCACTCAACCCTCACTACTTTGGCTCCCACAATACCTTCCCCACACAACACATGTATGTGCTCAAGAATCACCTTCATCGATCCATGGTTCTCTTAGGTGATCCATTTAGTTGAGTGCTTCCAGAGTGTGCATAGAAGGATATCAATCTTATATATACTATTAAAGAACCCACTGTAACCTAAATTCATGGCTTCTCAGGCATCTATGAGTATCATAACCCAATGGGAAAGTGCCCCTAATTTGCATCACCTCTCTTCTCACCTACAACCATCAATTTTCTTCAAAATATGTATCTATGTCCCTAAATTTGATTTTCCTAGGTTATGTGCAATAATGAACAACAATACAAAGCTCTGTGTAGTGTAGATCTTTCTTTCAGCTTGGGAGAATGAGGGTTGACTCCAAGGGATAAGAGATATGGTGACAATACAACTAACATAGCTTGTGACAAAGAAAGAAAAGATTCCTTGTAGCTACAGAGTGACTCCTTGTAACTGAAAAAGTTGTCACAAAAGTGCAGTAAGTCCCATGCTTCAATAATTGCATGAGGTTACTTTCCCCACCAACCCCACACATGCACTCAATGATTGGAAAATAGTAAAAAAATGAGATAATTTTCTTATTCAAATCACACAACAGAATTTGGATGAGTTCTAAAGTTAACACTAGGCAACAAGAATTTGGCTTCCCATAAGCCCCCTTCTTCTTCCCCTCTGGTGGAATCATAGCCCATTTTATGATCTTTACACAACTATGTTGTTAGAATATTGTGAACATATTAAATAATATCATAACATAATATAAAGTATGGAAAACATTACTAGTCTACGCTTCTATCTACCAAGAAACATAAATCATGAAATAAAACTAGAGAAAAGAGAAAAACAAGAGAACACTGATATACATAGCTCACCCAATATGGGATACCTCCACGTTAAGGGTTGCACCTTCCATTATTTAGAGAATAGATCTCCAAGATTACATGACATCCTTACATATGCATCACATTAAGACTCATCACCCAATCATGTCACAATCACGTGTGTATAAATGACATACGCAACATGTGTGTATAAATGACATACGTAACATGTGATGTGTGACAAACTACAATCAACACATACCCAAAAGGGTCTCCTTCACCTCTCTTATATACCAAGAGGTTTGGATTGCAATGCATCCCATAACACATGTAGGATAAATGAATTTCCACCTTTTTGTATAGAGAATGGTTACAGAGGCTATCATTACAATGATGCATGTGGGATAACTATATGTTATAGTATTAGAGTTATTTTATTCCATTTAATGATATTTTACCAATATATCACAAAATTCATCATTACATATTCTAACACTCCCCCTTAATGATGATTGGGATAAATAATACAAAGGAAGGAAGGTCACGTCACACCAATATCTCCCTTGATGAAAACTTCTAGAATGCTCCATAATATCTGAATAAAATCACACTTCGCCTCATGGTCTTGATGAATACAACATCTGACTCTTATGAAATTGCATCTAAACTGAGTTGTATGCTGAATTTTTGCACAACACAACAGTGTATGGCCAATACAATAGAACAAGTGGTTGCAAATGCATCACAAGTTGTAAATCAAATGATAGTTGAAATAACTTTGCAATATACCACATGAGGAATACAAGAACCTCATATCCATACATCAAAACAGTCTTTAGATAGCTCTTACTAAATATTACATTCTGAATACAAGACCAGAATGGTCTATCCATTGTAAAATGAGACAAGCAAATAGTCTTCACAACCCAACTAAAATACGCATGAACAATAGAATATGGATGTCCATCATACAAAATTACTAGAATTTTGTGATACAATATGATCAAATTACAACATTACATTCCTTCTTAACATAAACCACCTTTGTTGCAGTCAAGGATAAGCTTAAAAGAGAAACAATGTTGAAAAACCAGAGATCCGCAACCATCATATGCTTTAACAAGGAAGGAATAGAATAATAAATTTATCCCACAACATAGATAGCTAATATGCACAAAATAACTTCCAAGAGTAAAGCATATAATAAACATGACAATCCTAAAAACCATGAGATGATAAAATGGCATTGCTAAAAAACATATAAATAATAGAATTGAATCTATGTTATCACTTCTATGCAAGACCATATAAATTTTGAGCAAAAGATGATAAAGAATAAGACATGGCATGATATATAATAAATAGAGGGAAATAAACATGAGTGAACATTATCGATATCAAGATAGAATAATGAGCCCATATATCACTTAAATATATGAAAAAAATATAGTCATCAAGCACTTAATCTTAATCATATGCTCATTTCTTGTTAACAACATGTTAATATGTACATAGATGAATTCCCTGAAAATGTCAATGCTTCCATAGGGAAGATTAGAGACAAGAAACACATGTCAATGCTTCCATATAGGAATGTTAGAGACAAGTAGGAACAATACAACCTCTGCAATCATAAGAACAAAAATCCAATGCAACAAGAAAAGGGTGCTCATGACAAAGATTTCAAGATTATAATATTTCTCAAATCCACATAAAAATTGAGTAAAAGATGATCGAAATAAACATGACATGATATATATGAAAATAGATCAAAATGTTTAACATGATCAACATATAACAAATTATAATCAACCCATGATTTCACTTATAAAAAATTATGAAATGATAAGTCACTAATGGCCATAATCATGGGTTCATTTATTATTGACATCATGTTAATATGCAAGAGATGAAATGCCCATGAAATGTCAATGCTTCCATATAGGAACGTTTTATACAAGAAATACATGATAATGCTTCCACAAGAATGCTAGAGGTAAACAACACATGAACTAGATACAATCTCTTCAATACATGAAAAAGACATTATGCCCCAATTAAAGAACTTATAACAAGCCTTGAAAAATATGATATCACATAGATTAAAAAAATTGATTTTACTCAAGAAATTAATTAGCAAATGCATATAATGACCATAAAGAGATTGCCTATAAAAACTATTATATGATACCATGTTAGAATATTGCACACATATGAAATAATATCATAACACAATATAAACTATGGAAATCATTACTAGTCTATCCTTCCATCTACCATGCAACATAAATCATAAAATAAAATTGGAGAAAACATAACAAGATAACACTGATATAGTTGGTTCGCACAATATGGGATACGACCACAAGAAGGGTTTCATCTTCCATTATTAAAAAAATAGATATCCAAGATTACATGAAATCCTCACATATGCATAACATCAAGCTCCATCACCCAATCATGTCACAATCATGTGTGTACAAATGGCATACACAACATGTGACATGTGATGAACTACAATCGATGCATACCTAAAAGTGTCACCTTCACATATCTTATATACCAAGAGATTTGGATTACACTACATCCCATAACACATGTGGGATAAATTAATTTCCACCTCTTTATATAGAGAATGGATACAAATAATATATTTATAATGATGCATGCGAGATAACTCTATTTTATAATATTAGAGTTATTTTATTCCTTTAACGATATTTTACCAATATATCACACAAGTCATCATTATATATTCTAACACATGTTGGACCATTTTAGTATTTATGTACATAATATTCACATATAGTCTCAAGTTAGCATGACAAGCCAACCATGGGAATATATTGGTTTCCTAGGCCCTTCATATGCTACATCAATATACTAGCATATTTCCATCATTTACATGATTTTGAATAAATACATTACAAGGGTCAAACTAGGGGTATTAGGGGTATTACATTGTCACACTGCTTGAATAGTATCCATATCTATAACTACTTTTAAATCCTTACTCAATTTATAAAACTTCTTCCCTTTTGTTTTACCCTTCCAGTACTGGTTAATTTAGATTTCCTCCATAATAAATCATTGTGTGGTCATTCAAATTTTGTAATTTGTCTTCCAATAGAAATTATGTCCTTTGATCATTGTCATTTTCACAAAAGTTGTCATCGTGTCAATATTCTTCCATTGTTTTGATACTTTCCATATATGAATGAACGACATCCAATTGTACTTGTGTTTATTTAAATTTATACATTAACTGATTTTATTCCTTTTCAACTTTTTGATCATGTCAACTTCAAAAAAACAAAACACATGTACTAAATTAACTATCACTTCCAACTTTGAAATCTAGTTATGTACACAAACTATTATATGATACTTATCTTCCATTACTCTAACCCCTTCGAGCCATAGTACACCTTCAACCTACTTCCATTTACTTGTCCTTTAAGTGGATAATCCTAGAACATTTGCAATTTTACTACACCTTCTTCAGTTATATAAGTGATTCTTATATGGCCAATCCAATGCATTCTCAACTTGAAAGGATTTTTGATGTACCTACTTTCATATAATAATACCAATGAACATGGTTCCAATTCTCATTTCTTGATATTCATGGCATGCCAAGCCTTTTGTTTTCATTTCTCAACTTGTTGACTAAATCATACAAACACTTTGTCTTCCTCTAATTACGTTGGATGTTTCAAATAACACTACAAATATTTGTATTCTGGCATATGTGTTTCTAGAGCAATGCGTAGACTGGGCACTACAAATTCTATAGTCATAATTGCTTCCTCACAATAAACAAGCCAAAATGGTGTAAATTCAATCAATATTTTGAAGTAGTACAATGCACTCATAAAATAAATGGAATTCTATAATCCTTTTTATCCACTAAGTTTCACTTAGGGGATTTTTCAAATGAGCCACCAAAGATCAGAACAAATCAATTGTTCTTACTCAGTGCTCAAAAGTTCCATTGTTTCATCAGGGCCAGTTGTGGTTCCTTTTCTGCATGTTCACACCCCCTTGTGGGAATTGTAATAAATGACATAGGATGATGTTTTATTATGTAAAATGATTGCCATTCTTGGGAATTAGTCATCAAATTCATCATCCTTGAGTGTTCTTCCCTTGTTATTTATATGACTCTTTTATAAGCGACATATAATTGTCAAGGTTTTAACTCAAAATCCTCCAAATTCGAGATGGTGAAGTTGGTGATTATGCCTTGAGAGGGTTATTAAATCATAGGGTCTATGTGTTATACCATGCTAGTCATATTCCCAAATTTTTCATGGACATGCGCTGAGTCTTTCCTAGGATTTTTTGATTTTCATATTTTTAATAAATTCATCGATAAGGTGTATTTTATTTGTAAATTTTCAAACGTTCATAAAATTGGGCATAGGGAGAGAATTTGGTCACGGGGATGTTGTTTTTTTGGACCTGGAGCCTCAAGTTAACCCCCAAACCCACTTTTGAGAGTCAAATTGGTAATTTTCAATTATTAATTTTGCTTTTCTCTCCAAAATGGCTGAGGGTCAAAAAAAATGAAAAAATGAAGAAAATCCAATTCCTAAATCAAAGTTAGATGGTCTGGGACATGTATATGAGGTGTCAAGGAGTTCAAGGTCTAGTACATTGCTTGTGTGAAGAATTGTGTAGATTTTGTAGGAACACTTTAGGCAGAAGGGATATTGGAGCTCAGTTGCATCAAATTCATTTTTATGACATCGAATTTTTTCTTTGCATATCCTTCTCCTCCTTCATACCATTCAAGCTCGGGTTTGAGAACTTCTTTCTCCCATCTTAAATCTTCAAACTTTTTCTCGGTTACTGGTTCTTCATGCTTAAGAAAATTTAGATGCATCAATATGAAATTTAAAATATGCTTTTACTTATGCATATGTATCATATATATAACTCTGTAAAATATTTCATCTCGAACTAGATCCAAAGGAGTTTCTCAAAGTGCATTTTCAAGTAAAATTTCACAATTTTTAAGCATTTTGAGTAGTGTAAAATTATGTACTTTGATTTGACTAATTCATGAGATTATAACATTTTTTCTCACTATTTTTTAGCAATTTTTAAGAAAATGAAAAGAAATCCTTGCTTAAAAACCAAGTTTTGGGTCACCCGGGACACCAAAAAATCTTTCTTTCATCCCCTTTCTTTATTCCTCTTCTCTTCCAGTAAGTTTGTAATCCTTTTGATCCATTTTCAAGGATCAAAGTGCATTTTATTTCATCATTTTATCACTTTTTAAACTTTAATAATAAAGCAAGCAAGTGGGATACACAACGGCCACACTCCATCCCCCCTGGGGGGAATTCATAGTGTTCTTGGTGGTTTGTTTTTTTTCTAACACACATGCACACAATCCATCTTCTAGAAATGTTGTATAGTGTAATCAATTTTCAATTATATATATATATATATATATATATATTTCACCTTAGCATAAAAAAGATAATTTCAGACAGTATGCTTTTGCCACCAAGCAAAGGGCTTGCCGATTATTGGTGGATGATCATAAAGTGACATATAGTTTGAGTTTCTATTTTGTCATTATTTTATTTTCATTTACAACATTTTTTATTTCTTTAATTGGAACATACACGTCATCACAAACCTTGTGTATGCTCTTTCCCTTTGCAGGATTTTCCTGGTTGTTGAGAAAACAAAAGTGATTTGCAACATTTTTTAATTTCCACACATTAAATTAACAATATAGTAATATAATTAACTCCCAAAAACATTATGAAAATTCGGCGTAGCAATATTTGACATCGTGGGAAAATTCTTCAAAAGAAGCAAGAACCACTAGATAGTGACCTCAGGATACCGTTAGGCTACACCCTTGTTGGTGTAGTGTTGGACATTTCTTAGAGACTCCAATCCATCCCATATTTCCAAGTGATTACCTTCGTCATATTCCAGACATATTCTCAATACTTTAGAATTTATCGAGAATCCTCTTACCATAACTCAATTAAATAACTAAAATTGACCAAGAACACATTGTAAAAAATTTCATTTTTTTTCAACAACATCACTTCTTTTTACTTAGACTCCATTGGAACTAATCTATATTTGCAACAATATTTTTCTTTTTCTTATTATCAGTTTACCTTTTTTTGCTAAATCGTCATGTGTTGATGTTATCATTTACAGGCTGATGAAATATTTATTATATTTGCAATAATCTTGTCTCAGTATTTTACTTTGAAAAATCCTAAAAAACTTACTTCCATCATTAACAACTAAAACACAAGAGCCTTAGTTAACTCTTTCTTAGGGACCACACTCCTTGGCTTCGTCAGGAGTTTCTCTTAAATGGAGGAGTCAAGATCAAGTGATAGTACCCGACTCAACACTTGCCCCTAAGGACACACCTAGTAGCTTGAATATTTTTTATGTGCTTAACCCCCAAGTTTGTGTAAAGACGAAATAGTCATAATCATCATAATTTACATTACAAACTTATATTAGTGCATTCTATAACATCTTATTAAATTCCTCAACTGTGCCATTTTCTTGTGGATGGTATGGTGTAATCTTTTGATTATGTATCATAAACTCTTTTGTTAGTGCACAAATAGTTGCATTCAAAATGCGAGACCCTTTGTTCCTCATCAACACTTTAGGATAACCAAATCTTATGATAATTTCTAAAAATAAACCATGCAATAGTCTTAGTAGTACAATCCTTTACATGTGTTTCTTCTTCCCACCATGTCAATTACTCAGCAGTTGTAAGAATATATACACATAGAGCCTTATATTTTTGTTGGTGGATTGATATATAGGCCTAAAAAAATCAATTTCTTGTTTCTCAAAAGGATCAAGCCCAAACACCAAGAACAAGGGTAATTCGTCATGACCTGATGGTTTTCGAATACGTTGGCATACATCATATAGTATTGTGTTGTGCAAATGATCCATTATATATCTAAATAGTATTCCACCATCTCCCAATTTATATAATTCCCTAGGAATCAATTGATAATTGACACATCAAAGTTACTAATTGCCTCCTATGAGATATGCTATAATACTTAAGTTCTTTCCCTATCATAAAAAATGTTGTAATTTCTATAAATTAATTTGGCACCACATCCACCCAAAAAAGTCACACATTTGACAATTGATCATCTATACTTTCTTTAGATTCTCCATATTCTAGTATTGACAAATGATCAGGTCCAACATTGTGTTCACTAGGTTTAACTATTATTTCAAAATAAAATTCTTGAAACAAAAGTAGGCACCTTCAAATTATACCCCGCAACATTGGATTATTCACTAGCTATTTTAGAGGAAAATGACTAGTGAAAATTTTAGAGAAATTTCACAATAAATCATGTTTGAACTTTTGAAGTGCATAGAACACCACTAATCCTTCTCATTCAATAGTATTGAAGTTTCTTTTTGAATCGGGCAGTTTCCTACTTGCAAATAAAATAGTGTTTTTAATATTTCGCTCACCTGGTTGCACAATAAGTATTCATAATGCAATTGATGATGTATCCACATGTACATGAAATATTTGCGTCCAGTATTTAAAAATAAAAAATTGAGTTGTCATTATTTTTTCCTTCAAAATGTCAAAATATTCTTGGCATTCTTGACTCCATTAGTATTTATTCTCCTTCTTCAACAACTTCTATAGTGATGCAATGATTTTTGCATAATTCCATATAAACTTTCTGCAATAACATATATGTCCCAATATTACATGAATCTATTTCATCGATGCAAGAACTGGTAAATTTACTATAAATGCAATCTTATTTGGATGCACAAGTATCCCATCCTTACATATCACATAGCCCAACAAAACTCAAACTAGTGTACATAAATCACATTTTTTCAAGCTCAAAGAAATTTCTAATTGTCTACACCTATCTAACACCAATATTAACACCTAAGCATGATCTTTCAACAAACTAAACATTGTCCAATCATCCAAATAAACTTCTAGAAATTTATGTGTAAAGTCTTTGAATATTGTAACTACAATTCGGGAAAATGTTGTAAGGGAATTTCTTAGCCCAAAGGGCATCACAGTATAAGCAAAAAAAACCCATTCTATTGCAGATATAGTCTTTTCCTTGTTCTTCAACAATCTTCACCTGATGGTACCCTAAAAATATATTTGTAAAAGAATAGTAATCCCTTCCCACAACATTCTCTAAAACATCAAATATAAAAGGAGTAGGAAATAAACACATATTCTTGTACCTCCAATTTTCTTATCGTGTACCACCATTTAATTAATTCATTTGTATTCTTCTACACAAAATATAATCCCTACTTCAAACATCTGATCCAACTCTTGGCATGCATTTTCTTTATATCTTGGATTTTGTCGTAAAGGTCTCTCATTTACATGATTTGCATCAAGTTTCGAATGTATTGTCATTTCACATAATGATATTGTGATGCCTTCCATTTAAGAAGAAATTCTAGAAACCAATCTTCATACTAATTCAACAAATCTATTATCTGTGTCATTGTATCATAATCTCAATAATCCCCTAACACATCCATTTTAGGATCTTTATGTACCAATATTATATTTATTCATCTTTAATGGTTGTGAGTACTTGGGAGTAGTATGATTTATGGTTGTATCTTGTATTGCATGCTCCTCCTCAATCTCTTTAATCTCTATTTTCTTCAGATCTTATTCTTCTCCAAACTCATCTTCTGTCACATGCCATCAATGAACAACTTGGTTGAGTTGTACCAACTTATTATGAGCTACTTAGACTACCTTTAATGAATAAACTGAAGATTTATGTGAAAAAATCAACTTCTTTATCCTACCCAAAATATCTCTTAGTAAAATCCTCTGATAGAAAATCAAAAGTTGTACAAAATTGATACCTCATATTCCTCCAATTACTTTTTTTCCTTCTACTTTCTTCCTAATATAGTACCAACTCCATAACATAATATCCAGTAAATGGAAAAACATGTCGACCCATTATTCCTTAGGAATTTGTTTTTCCATCCACCTGTTTTTCACAAAACCAAATATGTTACTTAAGATCATGAATTCCTTCCTATCTATTTCTCAAATTCACTTCCACCAATGGCTAGAATCTAATACATATATTTTCAACTACCTTACTCTAGTTGTTAGGCCCTTCATTATAATATTTGATGGCAGCACACAAGCGTTTCTTTCATAATAGTATACATTGCTTGGAACCAAACTGCCCTTTGCACTTTTTCTTCCATTTGGTTTATGAATTCATCTACTACTCTGATTCCATTCAATTGTGGAGGATCACATAATCTTGTTCCTACCCAATGCAAGGACTTAATGATTCTTGTGCAACTTCTACTAGATATTTCATACAAAATTTTCTTCCATATTTCCATATCCTCTTCTAAATCAATATCAAATAAACAAATACTACACTAACTAATCTCTCCCTCAACTATGGAATTTACATAATCCTCCTTCCATCATGTGATATTATAGATGATTTCTATTTCCTCATTCTCTATATCATCTCTCACTAGCTTTGAATATTTTTATCCTTCTTTAGGATCCAACAGAGAAACCACTTGCATTACTTATATTTTGAAGGACATAGTCCTCTGCTTCAAATTCAATATAGAATTATTCTTAAAATCCCATTCGATTCCCTACAAATATAGGTAGGGATATGATCCATCCAAGATTTCAATCTCTTTAGAACATGCCTATAGTTACAAATGCTTCTTTGTCACATGGAGGAGGACATATATCACATTTTCCCTCCCTCAAGATGATTTAATCTGTCTTGGCATAGATTATAGCTCATGATTAATTTATAGGAAGCTAGGAAGAAGGTAGGCGCATGTAATCAAAGGGGAAACTAGAAAATAAAAAGAAGGAAATAATGATTATGATACAATGTCCATCATATCTCGTTCTTTCCTCCCACAGAAAGTGTGGTTAAAGAAATGATCAATGATTATCATAGGAAGCCCATCAAATTTCATTCTTTTCTCCCACAAAAAACTGTGGTTAAATAAATTCAATAAAGAATTAAATCCAATCACATTACTTAACCCAAGTATAAAATGTTTACACAAAGGATTATTTTTAAAATCATTTAAAGAGGGAGGCATTAGTCACAATTAGGGTCTATTTTCATATTAATTGAACATTGTTAAGGATGAGAGGTTCCAAGGGGATTTGAATATACTACACATAGGATATGGTATTTCATAACCAATTATTAAATCCTTGTGGAGCACTCGCTGAACTTGGACTTTAATGGATCAGTCTTGATCCATTCACAACTATTGCTTTTAAAACTTTTAAATCACCCATATCTTTAGGAGATTGTTCACCAACAAGCAAATGACTTTTCAAAGGAAGGAATATTGTTTCCTCGAGGGGAATTCCTCTTTTTGGAATCTTCTGAGGAAAGGATAGTAGAATCATGCATATTCACTTGATTTATCTTTCAGTTTTCATATTATCATGCTGATGGATTACCAAAAAATTAGCAGATCCAGTAGACACACAAGAATCTTGACCATTTAATATTAATAAAAGGATAACCGTTCCTTATGATTTTTGTTTATACAAGAAGATTGATGTTTATTGTGTCATTTGGATTAGATCCAAGGAAGGGATCTCACGAGCATCATAGAAAATTTTAACGACCCATAATTATCTTAAAGTGTAAAAACCTTAGCGAATCTTACTAATTATTAAAATGTTTGGCAATTTTTTGTAAAAATATTCAAATCTCAGAAGTACTTTATATAGTTTTTAGACAATTTTAGAGAATATTTAGGGGCTAGAAAAAATTATCCCATTGAATTTGGGAGAATCATTTAAAAAAAAAATAAGAAAATTGGTGATATGTGTTGATGAAAAAATTAATCATGATCTATTCTTTCCCTATACGGTAGGTATACATTGGAAGCTCACATACTCTTTGAACGACTGAAATTGAAAATTACGCATCAGATTCTTCACATCAATGTCTATCTGTCTATGATGTCAACTCATAAACTCGATGGGAAATTTTCTTTCTATCAATTGAAGCCTCTTGAAGATGATCCTAGCTGCGGATCGAAACACATCAATCAACGGAAAACATAATGCAGAGACTTTGGATTACTAGAATTCCAACCTGCGTATTCTCACTATGTTCAACTAGATTATTTCCCTATACTATAGAGATACACTGGAAGCTGTTAGACCCTTTGAATGACTAAAATTGAAAATTACCCACCATATTGCTGACATCAATATCTATTTGTATGTGATGTTAACTCAAATTCAATGGAAAATTTTCTTTCTATTGATTGAAACCTCCAGAAGATGATCCTAGATGTGGATTGAAACGTGTTGAGCAACCTAATGGCATAACATAGAGACTTTGGATTAATAGAATTTCAACCTGTGTATTCTCACTATGTTCAAATAGATTCTTTCCCTATATGATAGGGATAGATTGGAAGCTCTCAAACTCTTTGAACAACTGAAATTCAAAATTACCCACCATATTGTTGACATCAATATATATTTGTATGTGATGTAAACTCATAAAATCGATGGTAAATTTTATTTCTATCAATTTAAGGCTCCTGAAGATGATCCTAGATTTGGATTGAAACACATTGAGCAACCTAATGACATAACGTAGATACTTTCGATTACTATAACCAATAATCAAATTATGTAAAACCAATAATTGCACTTCTAGAACATGTTTTAAGTCTAGATTATCTCTGGGTTTTCTAAGTTTAATGAAAAGGGGGTTCAAGGAACAAGCAAAGAAAATGAAACAAGTTCTGAAATCTAGTGTTTGCCCAAAATATTTAGAAGCACTTGACAAAGAAAAAAGTAGTAATTGAACCATTGAAGAATAAGATAACAATTGAGAAGCAACTCCAAAACAATATATAAGCACTAAGGAAGCAGTATTAGGAATGAGCAACCCAGTAGGACAATAAAATGAAAATAGGAGGCATAAAATTCACCATTAAGGTGCTAACACAATCACAAATAAAAGGTATAGGGGATTCACAAACTTCAATCAATTTGACTAGGACACCGTCACCACCAAAATCAACACCAGTTGAAGAAGAGCAACAGAAAAATGGTCAAGAGAAAAAAATACAAGAATATTCGATGTATCAACAAAAAAAAGCTAACAATACATAGAGGTAGTACCCCAACTGCATTTGTCCCAACTAAATCAGCCCCAAGCGAGCAAAGACAACATTAGACTTAGGATGCATTAGTTGGATAGAAAACAGAGAAAGTTTTGATGGAAACCCCATAGAAAAGAAAAGAAGAAACAAATAGGGAATCACATGAAGAACAATCAGGGTTGTATAAACATAAACAACATGAAAAATCCAAGGAAAAGTAGAAGAAAATCATAGTTAAAATAGAAAAGCATAAAAAACAATAACAAACTGAAAGCCATATAATTGACTTAAAAGATATAAAATTTGGCTCCTTAGAAGATCTATCCATGCAAGCATACATCAATCTAGGTCAAAAATCGCAACGATCACAATCTGGAATGACATGGATCACCCAACCACCCAGAATACCTAGACCATTAGGAAAGGAAATACCTAGAGTGGAAGGAAGTAGAAATAAGAAAAAGAAAATAGAAGGAAAAGAGAAAGGAAATAAATAATTTAAAGGTTTTAAAGTCGAAGGAGAGAAAATAGATGACCAAAAGTAGAATTTGTACTGAGAAAATGCCTTCAATAAGGAAATAAAAGAACTTTACAAGACTGGCATCAAAGAACTTGAAAGATAATGTTGTAGTTCTAAAATATATTAAAAGAGAGAATGCATAAGGAAGAAAGAATGTTGGAGACTTGTAAATCCCCCACACAAAAGGAATTGGTACTTTTAGTTGATTCTCCACATTATGATCAAGTTGATTGTATGAAAAACCTTTTGGTAAATGTTATTCATAACTAGAAAATATTGCTAAGGAAAAATGGGACGCTCAAATCTGACCAAACTATGGCCATATTGAAATCTAAGTATGATAAATTTGAAGACAATAAGAAAATATTTTGTTCTACAATGCATATATGCAAATAAAAATGTCCAAATATAACTATTAGAAACAATAAAGTAAACAAAAAAACAAAACATGCTCTTGTTAGAACCCCAAAGATCAATTCAATGAGAAAATTAATACAAGCACGTGAGTAAATTGTTGCGCCTACAAGAAAAAGAACTAGGTACAATACACGCACCTAGAATAACTTTGTTTCCATAATTTTCATTATTTTCAAAAAGTAACTTATTAACAACTTATTAGATCAAAGAGCCGTGGAGACCATCACGTTTAGAAATCAATCTCACAAGGACATGTAAATCATTTTCTTACATAGTTCTTTTGTCAAATAGGCTTCAAGCAAGAAAATCCAAAAAATTACCATATAAGTTTTGTACATGACTTCATCAATCTTAACATACATCATGTACATGAATTATTTGTTTAAAATCTTATGATATTGATGCCAATTTACTCATCATTCTATAGTATTCAATTCATAGACAAAATGTAGAAAAAATACACTCATCTTTATAAATACGGAGCTGTGAAGAAACTAACTATGGTGGGATTGATTTTCTCCCAAGAAGACATTATTCCACTATACTATTTCACTCATGTGTTGATCTATGAGACCACGAGGGTTAAGAACCATATCAAGGTTTCTCAAACTCCTCTTCTCTTTATTAAAATATTCCAAGACACCAACCACACAAATCAATATTGGTTCTTTATTCAATCTCTCTACTAGCACAACTCTTAACACTCATCCCTTGCTCCATACAACCCAGAAAATTCATCATTTATTTGATTTTCAACCCATTCAGCATGCCCTTCTTGCTATTCTCTTTTATGATATCCTAGAATATTACCCTTGCGATTAATTGTCAAATTTTGCATTAGTAGTTAAATGCTTGTGATCTAAACATTTATACAATGTTTGAGACTCCATGAGATATTTATGACGATATAGATTGTAAATATTTTCAAATGATTTTAATATAAGCATCTAGGGCTTAATGAGACCTTGATATCAACACTAAGGAATGTAGTGTAAGCCTAATTTACCCAAGAATTAGGCAATCCCCATCTATTCTCTTTAAATGAGGATTAAATAGAAACATGTTTTACAACGGGTAAAACTATCATCCAAAAGTATATCCATCACCCAAGAAGGTAACTATTATCCTAAAAATTACTATGAGGGTCTTTACAACATCAAGGGACAAGAAAGATTCAAGGAGAGGGGGGGATCTTGAAGTATATGAGGGGGAACTAAATTGAATAAGGGATTGTCAACTTGTGATATAACTATAGGAAAAGACAACAATATGTTCTAAGTTCAATCTGACTTATGGATAAGGCTCCCTATGGTCATACTAGAGAGCACTATGGAATGTTGTATTATGCATGAAATTTGGGTTTCTAATCCAAGCCAATCATGTAGATTGGTGAAAAGATAATATCTTGCAAAGGCAGAAAACAACATTACAAAACTCCATATGCACACTGCTACAAACATTGCATGTGTCAAGTGTGGAAAGTATTGAGAGTGTACTTTGTTAGAAACCTTTTGAATTTTATGTGAGAAAATTTTAATAGAGAGAACTAAGGAAAACATAAATCCTACTTTGTCTTGGTGGTATCATAGTCTATCCTCAGGTGACTTTTGAAGACATAAAGAATAAAGTGTCTTCAATTATTTGTGGTTTAATAGTTTATAGAGGTGCTCATAGATAGCATGGGTTGGTTTTTCCTAAAAATATTTCTTTTTAACATATAAGTTATCTTTCTATATTTAGTAAACCGTGATGAATCTTATTTTGAAAATTTATGTTTATTCTACATCTATTTTTATCAATTTTAATATGAATGGTAAGCATAGTAAAATAACATATACTAGTTATTCCATCATAATAGATGTATTTAGTTTTGTTTTTCATTCGATTGATATGAACAAAATCATTTAATTGATGTATTTCCTATATTTTTTTAAATTTATGCTTATTTTTTCATTCAATTGACTTATTTTATTTATTTTTGAAAATAGATTCCTACACAATCCCATTGCTTAACAAAAGCACCAAAGTATTGCACACTAGATACTCATAGGAATCAATGTTCTCCATAAAGTTATTTGGACAACTAGAAGATGTACATGCAAAGTTAGAGCATTTTCATTTTATTTCCTCCTAATTAACCTTTCTTTCTCAAAAGATGAAATGTTTCCTCAAGTAATTATTTCTTAGTTTTCTACCCTTTAAACTTCCATTTCAACATTATTTTGATTTCTTGTGAATAATTATGAATTACTTTACACTTTAATATTTTAAGCTTATGCTTACCATATAAAAACCTTGCTTTACATGCAAACTTGTAAACAATGAAAAAAAGCAAAATGTAAAATATAAACAAATCCTTCACATCTAAACCTCCATCCAACAAGAAATAGAAAGTAGTTTTGAAAAGAAGTAAAATGTAAAATATAAACAAATCCTTCACATCTAAACCTCCATCCAACAAGAAATAGATAGTAGTTTTGATCTCTAGTTTGATCCATATCTAAGTATGGTAGATTGGAGTTTAGATAGATATAGTAACATTAACATTTAGTGAATCTTTAAAATAAAAAATTGTAAATATTTTTTTATAGTACTATGTCAAATATTAGTTAAATTGCAAACTCCCAGTACAACTAAATCCTACTAGTATGATATACATTGTGTTACCAATATAGAGTTGTAGCTTCTTTTGATGTGAGTAAAATTTCATTTTTATCTTAACAGTTAAATTTTAATATTAACATTTAATGAATCTTCAAAATTAAAAATTGTAAATATATTTTAAATTATCTATGTTAAATATTCCTTAAAATCTCAACTCTCAATGCAACCAAATCTTACTACTATGATATATAATCACACATCATCAATATCAAATTTAGAAAACAAGACTTAAAAATAAGCTATTTGGTTCAATTGTGTCAAAATTCCATAATCTTGCACTAAAAAAATTACTAGCCAGTGAATGTGTATTAAAATCAATATACAAATACATATACTATGTATTATCCAATAGCTTCCCTCACTTTGAGACATTCATATTTTTAATGTAAATTGTTCATATTACCATTGCAATTAACTTTCCAAAATCAACTTACATTAATATTTTTAATATAAATTGTTCATGTTAGCATTGAAATCAACTTTCCAAAATAAATGACACTTTAAAAAATAAAAATAAAAAACATAAATATTAATCTACATTTCATTAAATAATTAAATATATAACTAGCACATGCACTAAATTAAGTAGCAGTGAACGCCCATAGACACAGCAAATTAGTAAAGATTTTGCCTCATTTTAAAATTAGCCATTAAAAATTATTACGAAATTAAAATTAGCCATTAAAAGTTATTAAGAAATTCTGGAAATGGTACGTTCCCCACTTACACGACCGCTTCCTCACACGGTTAAAAATTACTGCAACGACCAAGCTATTGATCTTAGTCTTCCCAATAGAGATATGTATTAAAATTACATGAATCCGACGAACCATTGACCCAGTTAATATTTATAAAGTAGTATATAAAATATCACTGGACCGTAATTGTCAATGGTATATAAAATGCTGGTTTCTTTGCACAGAATTGAGAAATTCAAACCCCAGCTTTATCAAATTATATTTAAGATACAACATGAACCACAGTATAAATATTATGAAACTGTTTATGCCAAACTTTAATAGATGCCCAGACGGCTATCTCTTTAACATATAAACGCCTATCCAACAATAGGCGAAGTAATAACATATAATGATATACCTTTAAAACACACAACACCTTTGGCTTTGATATACCTGTGAAACGCCTTATTTTTATTTTTTGATTTTGATATACCTTTGAAACGCCTTATTTTGATTGAAAACTTTAACATATTGATCTATCTTAGACTCTTTACTATCAAATTGAACATAACCTGCCCTGTTGATACACTGTTTATATCCCATTGTTATTGAATACGTAGTACTTCCAACTTGTGAAGCAACTTCACTTGCATGGAGATGCAAGAAATAAAGTTGGATATCATGCTCTGCAGAGTTGTAAATATGCAATGCAGGAAAGATAGTTGGATCTCATTTTCCGCATAGTTGTAAATATGCAATGCAAAACTATAGGTCTTTTAAAAAGCAATTAAGATAAAGCAACAAACCAGTAAAACATGCAAAAATATTGTTAATGAAACCAACCAGCAACAACCAGGAGAACAAATTCTCCAACATTCTATTGGAGAGTCAATTGCTCTCTGGGTAGCCATTTGATCAAGCAAAGACTTCAATCCAAAATGTGCGTAAGCATCTCGTGCTCACAGACAAGTTGTTACATCTGCAATCTTTTTCCAAGGTCTTTAAAAAGGAATTGGGATAAAGCGTCTTTAAAGATCAAAGAAAAGTCATTTCTAGAATTGCATAGGTTTTATTTTTATTTATATATATATATATATATATATATATATTATATTTAATAAAATCTCAAATCTTATCATGGGAAAGCAGTTGATATTGGATTCATGCTAAACTTTCGAAAAGCAAATAGATATCTCTCATTGTATTCAACAAATTTGCATGTTTTCCAGCGGGAAAAAGTCGGGTTATCTCTTCAGAAAGCTTGAAGACATCTGTCATCCCAACTCTTTGTTAAGACTTCGATGTTTTACACCAAAACTTAAGGTTCCAAGAGCTGCAGCTGGTTTTAAACATAATCCCCAATTTTATATTTTATTATATTTATATTTAATAAAACCACAACTCTTATCAGGGGAAAGTATTCATGCTAAACTTTCTAAAAACAAATAGTTATCCTTCATTGTATTCAACAAATTTGCATGCTTTCCAGCCGGAAGAAGTCGGTTACCTCTTGAGAAAGCTTGAAGGCATCTGTCATCCCAACTCTTTGTTGGGACTTTGAGGTTTTACACCAAAACTTAACTTTCCAAGAGCTGCAGCTAGTTCTAATCATAATCCCCAACTGGAGTCTGGTTCTAATGATGGTTCCAAGAGTTGCAGCTGGTTCTAATCATAATCCCCAATTCCTTTCAAGCCAGTACCAGGTTCAACCATAATCCCCAATTTCCACTTGGTTCTAATCATAATCCCCAATTCCTTTCAAGCCAGTACCAGGTTCAACCATAATCCCCAATTTCCACTGGTTTAGAAAATCACCAAGAAATTAGAATGAGAAAGAATCCATAATAATAACCATTGAAAATATTTAAGAAATGAAATAGATTATTCCATGTGAAGTATGTTTTGAAATGCAGATATTTCATTGATGCCCTAACATTAAATTGCAACAGAACAATCTGAAAGACATAAAAGTTAATCGAAACCTAAAAGCTTGGAGAGGAGAAAGATTGACTTGACTAATAGACTAGAATGTTACCTAATATCAATGGAAATGCAACCAGGATGAGGACGTTGAGCTGACGTATCCCCAGGTTTCTAACTCTGTAGTTTCGGAATGACAACTTACAATTTTTCATCAACAATATACGAAATCAGTCCTACCTACCAATAAGAACATCGATTGCAGAAGCTCTGTCTCCTTCAAAAAAAATTAGAAGAATTGCTAAAAACATTATAGCAATTAACTGTAAAAACAGATTCCGTTGTTCAAGAATGAGGATCTCAAGATGCATTAACAATAATAGATGCTTGGAAGCCTAAAAGAGAAAACACCAGAAAAGTTAAAACTAGACCTCATCATTTACATTCCAATGAATTACAAAATGAATATCTACGTTCTAGATCCCTTTATTTGAACAATAATTTAATCACGGCAACATCTGTATTCGTGAGACCATGGGCAAAGTAAAGTATGTACCAATTTTGAAAAATACAAAGATGCTTGCAGAGATTGATGTAGGAACCTACTGGAAAATGAGCTTGCAGGTATTGGTATAGGAACTCCAGGTAGTAAAACGTGCTGCTAATGAGAGATTTAGCAGATTTCAATGCATTTTCAAACAGATATTCATATGCTCAAACTTCAAGCTCTCCTGATTTTTGAATGAAAGTCTTCATTTTCTTGAAAACATTGTACTTCCAGGATGGCCCTCACACAGGAAGACAGCTCTCTCTTCGACCCCTCACATACACTGCCAAGTTTCCTAAGCACTCTTGCATGATGCATTTGAGGATATGTTGATTTTATATTTATTTTGAAATCTCTACACAAAATGGCTGACCAATCTATTTCAAAGTCCTCACCTCCTACACGGGTATCTCCTCCTCCGATTTGCCCATATCGAAAGTGAGGATGTCCTTTCCTTCTTCTGATGAATTGCTCGTTCAGTTCAGCAATTGTAGCAGCAGTTCTGTAAGCAGTTATAAAGACATATACACGCATACAACTAATTTGCATAGAGCCTAATATGCAGAAATCCTCCATCCTCGTATTCTTTAAGATTCTCCTTTAAAGAGCCGTCGCTTAGCATATCGCTTAACGGTTGGATTGAAGTAAAAGCTATTCAAGGAAAAAGTTACCAGAAAAAGCTATCCAAGGAAAAAACTATCAGAAAAAGCTATCCAAAGAAAACACTATCAGGCATGCTAATGGTCCGAAAGGGGGAAAAAGCTATCCAAGGAAAAGCTAATAGTCAGACTAACAGTTCAAGTGAAAGGAAAAGCTATCAGCCAAAAATCCGAAATTTGAAAAAGAAAGAAAAAATAGTTATATATATTTATATCAGACTTGCCTCAATTCTCTCTATCTTTGTCTTTGTGAGTGGCCGGGCATATGAGTGTTAGAGAGACGGAGGCACGACTGAACTGGAGGTCAGCTTTACTCCCTTCCCATTCTCTCTTTATCTCCGTCTGTGTGAGTGGTTAGACAAGTAAATAATCATTCAAGGAAGTTTACATCGGAAGAGATTCAGTTGGCATTGAATTCTCAGATCGTGGGATATTCATCTGTTCCGGAGACTGGATATGACCAGCCCTCAACAACAACAGAACCCGTACCCGTCTGAGTACTACATTCATGACCAGGGATCCCATTTTGTTCTACAGAAGTACTGGAAAATGCAAGCACCGACTCATGGGGATCAACAATTTCATCATGTCTACTTTCAGGTATATGTTTATTTTTCTGTTTTCTTCTTCAAGGTTTCTCCATTTTCCTCTTCAAACTTGCCTTGAGGACCGGTGCTGTTTTATTCGGATAGAGTGGAACCGCTTATCCTCCTCTCTCAGACTGTTTACCCTAGAAACTTTTTCCTCCATTTGAATCTACTGTTTTAAAATTGTATAAATTTCTATATGATTTTGTCCCATAGGGACTGCCATTTGAGGAGGAGATGGCCTCAAACCGACCAAGTTTGGTGGCTTCAACCCAAACCCTAACCATCGCATTCCTGAGCCTTATGGGGTTTCTTCTTTTAATAATTTCTTCCTTTCGCTCCATGGAAGCCCAAACCCTCTTTTCTTATGTGCATTTTGTGTAGCTAAAACGCAAACCCTCTTTTCTTATGTGCATATCTGTAGCTAAAACCCAAACCCTAACCCTCTTTCTTTTTCTTCTTGCGAGGCTTTCGTTCCACGGGAGCCCAAACCCTGTTTTCTTATGTGCTTATCTGTAGCTAAAACCCAATTTTTTTAGCTAACCCGCTTTCCCAAAACCCAATACATAAACGCAGTTGTTTTTATTTTATTTTATAAAAAATATAATTTAGATGTATTCTTTACTTTAAATCAATAGATTCTCTGTATCAAAACCTAAAACACACACGCCCTTTTTTATTTTATAAAAATTATAATTTAGATTTATTTTCTACTTTAAATCAATAGAATTATCCTTTATATTAAATCCATTCACTTTTATATAAAACATTGGCAATATATTTTAATACATTTATTTTGGAAGATTATTACTAATTTTAATTTATGTTTTCAATTCTTTAGTTGATTAATGTTGTAATGTTTTTAATTCTTTAGTTGATTAATGTTGTAATTTTTTATGGAGGCCATTTTGTGATTATTTTATGGCATGAGTTTAAAGGAGACTTTCATTTTACCATACAACACTTATTAATGTAATATTAAGATTTATAATTTATTTAATTATATACATATTCTCACATAAATTTGTATGATAGGTGAAGTGTATATCATAATTATACATGTCTTTATCTATATTATAGTTCATTAGATTGTGATTAAA
>LPNX011194227.1:197510-240150 GCA_001517045.1 Pseudotsuga menziesii | reverse complement strand
TAGATGGTGTTTGTCTAATGCTTAGGTAAATTAGGCTTGCACTACATTCCTCACTAGTGATATCAAGGTCTCTCATTAAGTTGAACTTTCCCATTCAATCTTAGATGCTTCTATTAAAATTATTTGAAAATATTTACAATCTATATCGTCATAAATAATGTCTTATGGTGTCTCCAATATTATGTAAATGATTAAATCACAAGCATTTAATCACTAATGCAAAATTTGACAATTAATCACAAGGGTAATATTCCAAGATATCATAGAAGATAATAGTGAGAAGGGCATGTTGAAGGGATTGAAAAACAAATAAACGATGACTTGTTGTGTTGTATGGAGCAAGGGATGAGTGCTAAGAGTTGTGCTAGTAGAGAGATTGAATAAAGAACCCATATTGATTTGCTTGGTTGGTATCTTGGAATATTTTACTAAAGAGAAGAGGGGTTTGATAAACCATGATAGTCTCATAGCTCAACACATGAGTGAAATACTATAGTGGAATAATGTCTTCTTGGGAGTAAATTAATCCCACTATAGTTAGTTTCCTTGGATATCTACATTTTATCTATGAATTGAATACTATAGAATGATGAGTAAAATCACATCAATATCATAATATTTTAAATTAATAATCCATGTACATGATGTATGTTAAGATTGATGAGGTCATGTACAAAACTTATATGGTAGATTTTTGGATTATCTTGCTTGAATCCTATTTGAAAAAAGGGTTGTGTAAGAGAATCGATTCCACGTCCTTGTAAGATTGATTTCTAAAATTTATGGTCTCCATGGTTCTTTAATCTAATAAGTTGTTAATAAATTATTTTTTAAAATAATGGAAATTATGGAAACAAAATTCTTGTAGGTGCATTCCTTGTATCGAGTTCTTTTTCTTGTAGGCACAACCATTTAATCATGTCCTTGTCTTTATTTTCTCATTGAATTGATCTTTGGGGTTCTAACAGGGGCATGTTTTGTTTTTTTGCTTACTTTATTATTTATAATAGTTATGTTTGGACATTTGTATTTGCATATATGCATCATAGAATAGTATCTTTTCTTATTGTCTTCAAATTTATCATGCTTAGATTTCAATATGGCCATAGTTTGGTCAAAGCATCCCATTTTTCCTTAGCAATATTTTCTAGTTATGAATGACATTTAGCAAAAGGTTTTTCATACAATTGATCAGATTAGAAGGTGGAGAATTGAATGAAAATCCCAATTCCTTTTGTTCTAGGGATTTACAAGTCTCCCACATTCTTTATTCCTTGTGCATTCTCTCTTTAATATATTTTTAGAACTACTCCATTATCTTTCAAGTTCTTTGATGATAGTCTTGTAAAGTTCTTTTATTTCCTTATCTAAGGCATATTAAGGTACAAATTCTACTTTTGGTCGTCTATTTTTTCTCCTTGTTCTTTAAAACCATTAAATTATTTATTTCCTTTCTCTTTTCTTTTTCTTCTTGTTACTTCCTTCCACTCTATGTATTCCTTTTCTTAATAATCTAGGAATTCTAGTTTGTTGGGTGATCTACGTCGTTCTAGAATGTGGTTATTGTGCTTTTTGAATTGGATTGATGTATGCTTGCATGGATATATATTCTAGGAGCCAAATTTTCTATCTTTTATGTCAATTAATTGGATTTCAATTTGGTATTGTTTTGTATCATTTTCTATTTTAACTACGTTTTTCTTCTACTTTTCCTTGTCTTTTTCTCGTTGTTTATGTTCATACAACCTTGGTTGTTCTTCAGGTGATCCCCCCGCTGTTTCTTTTTTTTCTATGGGGTTTCCATCAGAATTTTCTCTATATTCTATGCAACTAATGCATCCTAAATCTAATGTTGTCCTTGCTCGCTCGAGGCTGATTTAGTTGGGACAAATACAGTTGGGGTACTACATTTAGGTATTGTTAGCTTGCTTTTGTTGGTTAGTTTGTTGTTGGAACATCAACTATTCTTGGTGTACTTTTTGACCTGAATTGATGTATTCTTGCATGGATAGATATTCTAAGGATCCAACTTTTCTATCTTTTAAGTCAATTATTTGGCTTTCAATTTGTTATTGTTTTGTATCCTTTTTTTATTTTAACTACATTTTTCTTCTTCTTTTCCTTGGATTTTTCTTGTTGTTTATGTTTATACATCCCTGATTGTTCTTCATCTGCTCCCTGCATTGTTTCTTATTTTATTTTTATGGGGTTTCCATCAGAACTTGCTTTTCCTTATATCCAACTAATGCATCATAAGGATAATGTTGTCTTTTCTCACTCAGGGATGATTTAGTTGGGACATGTGTATTTGAGGTACTACTTCTATGTATTGTTAGCTCATTTTTGTTGGTTCATCGACTATTCTTGTAATTTTTTCTCTCGACTATTTTTTCTATTGCTCTTCTTCAACTTGTATTGGTTTGGGTGTGTTAGCACTCAGAATTGCACCCAAGGTTGTGGAAAGTGAACCCCGAGGTAAAAACAGAACCACTTTAGGAAAGGGAGTTGGATTCCTCGCTTCTAGAGAGGGATCTCTCACGGATATATTACAAGGCCAGATACAAACATGAAATGAAATTTAGATATTGTTGTGGTTGAAACATAGTAATGGTATATTGGGCTATGGAGTCACAATTATCAAGAAACAAAGAGCGGTTTGTATAGGAAACGTCTGCAAAAGTAAGATAATACTTCGGTTACGGTCAGTATATTTTTTGTTTGGTGGAAAAGAAGGAAAGATGACATTCCATTAACACATAGTACCAATTTGATGAATTATGCATTAACTTTGGTAGAAACAATTTGTGAATATCTGAAACGAGCATAACAAAGTATGAATTCTGAAAAATAGCACACACTTGTCTTGGATATGAAAGAAAAAATAATGGAAAGATTAAAAATAAGGACATGCACATAAAGAAGAGGAATCACAGACTGTAACTAAGAAATATACATGAATTTTTGCATTCAAATGCCAACATTTATCTCTACAACTTTTATTAAAGACAGATCTAAAAATTACATAACGCAAAAGTCTCACGGGTTTCAACCCTTTCTTCCCTTGTTTAGGGTATACTTATAGTGTCTTAGACCCCCGAGACCAACCTCGAAACATGGAAAAAAATAGTTACAAATTGAGAAACAAACTCTAACATGGAAAATTTGCCACGATTTACATAAAACAAAAAATATGTTGTGGGCGTGCATGCTGGATTTAAAACAGTAATGCATCTTCAGGATTTTGGCTCACTTGATCATCCTACATTTGTCCCCTTGATCCTCATCACGGTTAGCCATGTCCTCATTGGCGCAACCTGTATTTAATTTTCCCGTAGTTTTCAATTGTCTTCCATTGATCAATAGCTGGCAGATCCAGACTAACCATCTCCTTATCCAATACCCTGAGCTCCACGTTTTTTGGATAAGAGAAATATGGCAATTTGGCACATGTAGCTTTAAAGTCAAACAACATTCCAAAGTCTCCAGCTAACTTGTGAATCACAGTTTTACCTGACAAGTATTGTTGTTGCATATCATCAAATTGTCTATGATCTAGTCTACAATTGATTAATCTATCATGATACTCCTCCTGGGAAACCATTCCTCCTTTCTCTTCCAAAAATAAAGGAAGCCCTCTTTTGAATAAAGGATTAAAAAGTTGAATAAATTCTGTAACTTAATTATGCATGACATCAATTTTTTCTTGAATTGTTTCTAAGTGATGATACTTATTCACCACTCTTCTTGCCCATGTGATAACCAAAAATCTATCCTTGACATTTTCTTTCCTGATTTCTTATTTTTTCAAATTGTTCAAAAAGTTGATTGCATTATTAACTATGTCCATGGGATTTTTTTTAAGACATGTTTCACCATTGGGACATTTTTCCTATCTTCTTGTGCGACAATCTCTTTATCCAGAACAAAATCCAAATAGGGCCTGATCTTGGCTACTTGTGCTATCAGTACATCCTAGATAAGATGTTTTGCTGCTTTTAAGGCATCCTATCCTGAAACTTGTTTTTCTAATTTGTTATTCTTTTCTACCGGATCCTTGCAGTTATCTTCCAACTTCTTTCTTTCCTATTCTTACTTTTCAACTATCTTCCAAGTTTTTATTTTGTTTCTTCAAACCAATGATTTCTAAAGCTTTAAGAATTACCTAGGACATAGCTTGAGAGATATAATCTGTACTAGATTGTACAGAAGATGAAATAACTTGTACTTGTTGTTCCTTATCCTTTTCCTTTAGTTCTTTTAGTTCCCTTTCCAAATATGCTTGTTTTTTTTCAAAAGCCTTTTCTTTTTCAATCCAGTGTCCTGCATATTTATCCCATTGTTTTTCCTTCTCTTGAAATTTTAGAAACCTTACCTTACAATCAATTAGTTTAGTATTCAAAGATTCTTTCTCTTTTTAAAACTCTATCAACTCAGAGGTTTGTATGAGCTGAATAGATGGGATATTTAGCTTCCTTTTTAACAATTGGATTACATTTTATTTTTCCTTTAACATATTATGTGTGGAAGCTCTCTTATCAGGCTAACTATCAGCCACCAATAAATCCACTTGAAGTTTCTTAATATGTGCTTGGTGGGCCTTATTCTCCACCTTCTCCTTTCTGAGTAGATCTTCAACTTTTTTCTTGCTAGATTATAACTTTGATACCTTCAATTTTACTTGTAACAAATCAATACAAATTATATCACTTGTTTCTTTGTGTAAATGGATCATATCAATAGTAGGAATCTTCTTCAGATTCATCCTCAATTTAGCCACTTTATTTTCTGCAGTCACTGCCAAATTTAATGTGCCTTTAGCCTGATTCCTAATAGTCACCAGGGATACATATTGACCAAACAATTTTCTCACTTCATCATATAACTTCATCTTTTCATAAAAAAAAATTTCACTCACATCTTTATATTTGTTTAGAAATTTAGTTTTGGACTTGTACTAATCTGCAGTTCCTACAAGAATGTTATCAAATGTGTACTCCTGGATTTCAAAGGTTGGGCCTTTGAACTTCACAGGTTTCTTTCTTCCTTTAGCCTTTGCAACCTGTACAAGTTTTCCTAGATTTTCAATTTTTTGTTTCTTGGGTGTTCTGGCAGTGTCTTCCTCATCTATATCCATGGCTTCTAAGGAATCTCTCTTATTCACCTTCTTGGAAAAAATAACCAATGGAGTGATATGGGTAGATGCAGCAACAATACTAGAAAGATCTTGTTGAGGAGGAGAACCCCCTAGTGCAGGTGAAAGTGAATCCTCTTGCATATCCTCACCATTATTAATATCTTTGGGATAATCCATCCAATTTGATGCCTCAGAAATTCTTGCCAGCTTAGAATGCTAAAGTGGTTTGTTTTTGTTTACTTGTCTCCTATCTGAGATGGTATGGTGAGGGTCATAATTGATAGAAGCTTCCATTGAAAATCCCATTCCTATGAGCATGCTTTCAATCATTGGAAGGGATGATTTACTCTTAATGGTAAGAGGACCAACTGTCCATGGAAATTTGATTCCTAAAGGCTAATTATAGCTCAGGAAATGCTCATCTTCAACAATTAGCCTTTTTCTATTCAATTCTAATGCAAACACCCTCACTGTCAAAAATGCTGGAAGGACATGAGGCTAGTGAGAAAATCCATATACTCTAATCAAAATATTATGTTTAGAAAGGAACCAGTCCCCTACTCTTCTTTCATGTGATAACTGCAATAACTCTTTCATTTCTGGTAGGACTCTCGGTAATTTTTCTTGAAATAAAACATTATATACTGGTGCCGTAAGAAAATTCATAAACTTGTAATAATATTTACTCATTTCATTTGTTATAACCATCTCTGGAAGATGCAAATTATATTCATTGAATGTTAAGAACATCCTCAGCAGAAAATATTGAAATATGAAAGTTCTTGTCCTGAGTAAGTTTATTAGCTAAGAAAGGATGTTCTCAGCCAAAAAATTATCAAATTTAATGCGAGATGATTGCATGTACTTACTCAATTTCTCAGAGTCTACTTGATAGGTACTAAGGGTGAACATTAGACTCAACAAGAGTTTTGTGATGTATTTATTCGTATCCATCCCCAAAAATTGACTTGCCAAGGTTATCAGAGACTGGGTCTCTTCATTAAACAGTTTGTAATCAATGGGAAAATGGTGATTAAGCAACTGACTTTCAAGTTTTGAGCAAGTTTTGAGGAAAGATTCTTTTTGTTCGACTGAGGATTCTCGAAAAAACTAGACTAAGTTTTCTTCTTTGTATTCTTTAAACCTTTCAGTGAAATCAACAGGAATTAATAGAGTATTTTGGATGACAAGGGAGTTTACTAGACACTAAATCTTAGACCTAGATACCTCCATTATTACCCCCTTAGAAGGAGAGTAATTACTGACACACCACTCAACGAACTCAAGATAGTTTGGGGTTTGTTCAACAGAAAAATAAAAGAAATATGAACTGAATACTCCAATGAGTATCAATCCCCTAATATTTTAGGGCCTTCAATTTTTTTTAGCGGCTTATACATTATCATTTAGGAGGATAGTATCGAATATTTAAAAGTCTTTATCTTCAAGGGTTTCTTCAACATTTTTATACTCAAGATTATGAACTTCTAAATCTTCCATTTCAGCCATGAAATACTAGTTCAAAAAAGAAATAAACCTTGCAGGTCAGCTGACAAATGGTTCAAAAAATTTTGTCCTCGGTGGCGCCTTCTGCACATTCTGAATTCTCATTTTCCAATGCTCCAGAAAAAAAAAATAGTTTGAATCCATGTGCTCGTCCTTATATTACTTTATTCTCCATATAAAGCATGCATCTTTTTCTCTAAAATTTAATCTCACCCATAGATATGATGTTCTTCAATCTGGGCCCTTGATTCTTGACCGTTGGTTGACCACACTACCTTAATCCTGCTTATTTTACTCCTCTTTATTCCTCATACAACTTTAAAAATTGGAACAAACCTCCATCCTTAATATGCGCCCCTTTGCAATCTGAGCCGTCCATTTTGATTTACATTTAAACCTTGATTTCTAGTTGCATGGTCTTCACTATTCTCCTTATAACTCCTATGCCCATATTGATTTATGGTCATGGATCCATTTTGACTTAAGTCTCCCCCCTAGATCCCCGTTCACATTTACACTTCCGCACTTACACCCGAATTTCCTTCTTCACATCTTGGATGAGCGAAACCATTTTTAGCCATGGATATATATTTAACGTTCATCGAGATGATCAAAATATGTGTCCCATATTCAATTTTGTGAATCTCAACCCTGAATTTTCTCCATACAACTTCAAATAGCGAAATCCTCCTTAGCCGTTGATAAAAAATGCCTTTAATCTCCGTCGTTCAAGTTTAATGGGCCTACGATATTCTACAAATTTCAAGAGTAAGTTTCTCTACGCATGTTCAATCAACAAAATATTTTTCCACCCTGGATCTCTCCCCAAGTCGATCTCCACCATTGAAACATGCCCCTGCTTTAACACATTCCGTAGATTTGAAATGGGAATTTCCATGAGCACTTTAGATCAGTGGAATTTACCTCCGCCGCTGATCTAAACCCTCGTCAATCTTAACCCTTCAAACTTGCAGGTGCTTTATCCTATTTCGCAAATACAAAAAGTGATTTTCGTCATGCAAGTTATATTTGCAAAATAGATTTCCTCCATTTATTTTCTCTGACCATTAATCACCATCGTTGAAATACCATCTCTTTTAGACCATTTCACTGAGTTGAAAGTTTTATTTCTCCCTGCACATAAAAACTGCGAAATTGTTCAAGATAATAGATTTACTTAATCCTTTTAGTCCAACGGACTTTGGTATCTATAAGTTAACTTGTTCTCACTTATGCCAAATTTCTCAAACCTGTTCCCTTAAGCCTTTCATTTCTTGTCAATATACAACTTTGGAACATATTTTCTTATTCTCGTACATTTTCAAATCTAAAATACTGGAATTATTTGATTATTATTCACTCTCAGCTTATAAATGACCCTTGAAATACTTGCAGAAACTTCTTAATATCCTCCATGGTCATATGATATAAAAATTTGATAGACCATATTCCTCCTTACCCTGTGCTATATTTCTCCAACTACTTAGCACAAAAAAACAGTGCTAACAAGTGGCTCCAGCTAGGGATACTATCCTCCTTGTGAGGTAGCAAAGAACCCCATAAACCAGGTGCCGAGTCCATTGTGTGGCTCCTTATATTTCAGACATCAATTTTTTTTATTTTTGTTGTTTCTGTAAACAAAGAAAAGGGAACATGTATATCCCTCCATATCTTATAGCCTTCTCTTCGAGCTTGAAATCCCCTGGGATAACCATTGTACTGTTTGAAAATAAATAAATATTTACAACTATGATACATAAGTTTACCTCTTCCCTTCAAGTCAAATAATACTTGAAAAATATTCCATTTACTGGACCTCCCTGTAGCAGAGACCCATCCTGATGCTGTAGAATGAAAGCATTCTCTCCCCTGTATGCTGAAATGATGTAAGGACAAACCCAGATATGATCAAACTTCCCTTTTTTCCTCTTTTCTTCATGAGGTGCATCCCATTTCAGAACCAAATATTCAGTGAATAATTTCTCCTCTTTGACTCTCCCATCAAAAGTACTCTTCATTTTTTATTGATGTATATGTACTATACCATAGGTTGTCTCTTAATTCATTCAATTCTATGATTTGATTGATCCTTCTCTACACATGATTTGGTTCATTCTACTTTTCATGCAACATCCTCATGACTGGAACTCCCAAGGATGCTGGAAAAACTACTTCAGCTCCATATACCAACTGGAATGGTGACATTCTAATTGCTCTTTTTATGCTGACTCTGTCAGCCCACAAAGGATTTAAGAATCATCATTTCTGAAGTTTCTATGCCCCCTATGTATACTTTGGATTTTCAAATTACTCTCGTGCTCATCTTCATCATCATCAGAGTCCCCAACCAATGGTTGGAATGCTCACTTGAATTTCATGCACTGTTGGATATTGACCTGTTGAATTGGGGTTCAACCTTATCCTCAAAAAGATCATTAGTTTCATACTCTTCTTGACTATGATTGTATTCATCTTGATATTGTTGGTTGGATTGATTTACTTGAAACTGATCATATTCTGACCAAGAAACTTGATCCTCTAAACATTCTTCTTCATTTTCAAAACTTTTTGACTAGGATGAATTTTTTAAAATTCCATCCTAGTGCTGGAAACAACCTTCCTCCATTTATGTCAAATGGATGATCATTCATTCTATACTTGGTGTCTTTATATCACTTTCCAATTTATTAATAGGTTTACATTATGTCCCTTCATTTTGATCCCTTAAATGTGCTCCATGAAACTCATATTCACCTTCAGAGATTAGTTCTCTTGAGTTATCTGTGTTTTTAATTTATGTTTGTATTCCCAGATTCACTTTTGCAATATTAACAGTAGCTCATTCAGCAACTACTGCATAAGCATTTCTGATTCAAAGGGTGTTTGCGCTGCATCAACCACATCCATATATTTTAGATTTTCTTGATTTAAATCCATGAATACCCCAGTAGCAGTTTTTGTGGCCATATCATGGCTTTTCACCTTACCTTCCCTCTATTGTATGGCATGTAAATCATCTTCACATATGTCAGGATCAGAATCTCTTGTTGGATGTGGACTCAAAAATTTCATGTGAAGATTATCATGAAGAGGAAGTGAATCATATATTACAACATTAGGTGAAATTTGTTGAATTTGAGCATTATCATAAACACTTAAAAATTTGCAGATGAACTTAAACAAATAACAAGTGCAATAAAAACACATTCATCACATCAACACAATGGACACAAGATTTTTCACTGGGGAAACCTTCAAAGGACAAAATCCCCAAAATCATTAGTAGCTCATCTCGTAAATGAGATGAACTAGGAAACTCCAAAAATTTCCTCAAACCCAAATCTAGGTTTTAACCACAATTACAGTAAAATATCTCAGTAAAAAAATCAGATTGATAATTTCAAACCTCGGATCCACAAATTTCCAGATTTATAAAAAATGCCTAATTAGGGATTCTTTAGAAAACATAGAGATTTCTCTCTCCTGCCCAAAAGTTATAGACTGCCTGAAATACTGTCTGTTTCCCAGATCTATATTTTCCCTGTTTGCTGCCTAAATTGTACTTTTTTGTCTTCTGCCTGAGCTTCTTGATCTTCCCAAATCTGGGTTTAACTGCTTCCCGCTGACCTTTTCCCTACCCGACTACCTTTCAATGCTTCCTGTGGTATGTACCTTCTGCCTGACTGTCGAATTAGCATCATGATGCTTCCCAGAGGGTTTGCAGCCTTGTCTGAGGCTTAACAGGCTAGCCCATGGGCTTCCCTAGGGCCTAAGCAAGCCCATGATGTTATAGGACCCTCAGGGGTCTGCCCGAAGGGCCTGTGTGGCCATGAAAACCCTGCTAAGGTTTTCCTATAGGCTACCTGAGGGTTGGATGTGGGCCACACCCTCAAGGGGATGCCTGCTAGAGGATTCTTGAGGGTGCCTAGAGGGAAGGTCCCTCTAGAGGCCTGCTCATGATGTGTAAGAACAGGACCGAGCTCTCAATCACTTGCCCGAAGAGAGAGAAAAGACAGCCCATGAGGAGAGAGAGATGGCTGCCCAAAAAATGAAGAGAGTTGCCAAAAAATTCTTGAGAATAAAATTACTGATAACACCCTAGCTGAGGGTTAGCTAAGAATTCCCTAGTTGAGGCAAGAAAATAGTCTTATTCAATAATGGCAACTTCACCTGTCAGAGCAAACTTGTATATGATAATGAGAATACTTGATCTTCTTTTATAGTCTTCATTCACCTATAAGTGGACCAAAAATAGAAAAGATAAAATAATAATATTTTAATCTTTTCCTAATTTCACATTTACCTTCTTACCAAAAAGGTCTTTTTATTTATCTTTGACTTTCACCTGTGGTTCAAAATTCCTTATTTATTTTTGAATTTTTACTTTAGCCTTTTTCCAAGTTCCCCTGTGGTCTTTTTTATTCCAAAAGTACATCATCATAAACCAAGAGAGTTACTAATGCTTTTATCTCACACTCTGTGTGACACCTAGATCTGGTACTAGGGTAACTTAACCAAGGGTAGCTAATCCTTGGAGAAGTACATCAAGCCCATAAATCAAGGGTCAGAGTGCCACACATGCCTAGACCCAGTCTAGGTCTTACAATTCCTTCCTAGTAACAGACCAGGCACCTCCATTCTCCAATAGAATGGCTACTCAGAACTAAGTTGATTCTACCAGTACTAGACTGGTCCACATTGTGGTCCCGGACTAGATGTCTACCATTCAATAGAATTGTCACTCAACACTAGGTTGAGTCTACCTAGGGCAGAGATGGGTCTATATCATGGTCCTAGACAAGATATCTACCATTCAACAGAATGGTCACTCAACACTGGGTTGAGTCTTCACCGTGGTCTCGGACCAGGTGGTCCCATTCTCCTAAGAGAAGGGCTCTCAATGTTGCTAAGAAAAATCAACAAAATTTTATGACCTTGCATGGTATAAGGTTGAAATTTGTATTCAGTAATGCTCCTAACATTGTGTGAAGGAGTTAGAGGAGAAGGGTCATAGGTACCCAAAGTGTTTTATGTGACAATAGTAGTCGCTTGTGATTTTAATGGCACCAAAAGTATTCTCTAATTTCCTGGTACTAAACCCTAACTAGTACCATCTTCTAGCTTGAGAATTATGTGGCTTGCTCCAAAATTATTTTTTGATCCATTTTGCATATTGAATCTTGAGAATTTTATAACAACACAATCGTAATGATGACAATGATAGAGCTTGGAAAAATGATTCAAGTACATTCCTAAGCCAAGAAAATGCTCTTGGAAAATATAGACACTACTAAATTTCGAGTCCGAATTCGACATTTGGATCAATGTTTGGATCGACGTTTAATGAAAATATAAATTTTCAATGTCGATTTGAAGTTGGTTAGGTAGAAACCTGGAGAAAAAATAGATGGAAATTTAATAGAACGTCGCTTATGGGGTAAACATGGCTTAAGATACAATCCACAACGTAGCTTAAGCTATGTTTTAGAGCATCACTTAAAATATTCTTTGTAGTGTCACTCAATCTATGCTTTAGAACATAGCTTAATCTACGTTTTCCCCTTGGTAATTCTTGATGGCATGCATAGCTTAAGTGAGGATTTCCCTTTTCCTGATGGCATAGCTTAGATATTATCTTTGGTATTCATTGTGTTCTCACACACAAGTCGTGCTAGGATTTGAATTCTTCAAGGATGTTGCTGATATGTTTTGAAATATTTCTATGCCCTCGACCTTGCCAGTTGCAGAAAAGACACAACAATGGACTTCACACCCAAGATACCATCCTCAGAGTTCAATTTTTGCTTGTAGTGGGGGTGGGGGCGTGCAAGAACATTAGATGTTGGCTATCTAACACAGAGACTTGTTGAATTCAACACATTGTTGTACATAGAACGGGGTACCTATTTAAGGGTGACCCTCACCAATGAAATAAGGCTGAATCCTACAAAAATTCTTCGTAGAATAATTTCTTAGGGAGTTGATTTTTAGATTGGAAGTGAAGATGCTCTTATTATCCATTTAACAGAAAAAAAGTGCTAGCTAGTCAGAGCAAGATTTCGTAGATTGATTAGGATCCAGAAGTTACAATTTTTTCATAATTTTAAAAGATGAAAAGTGATTTGGATCTCAAATGTCATATTTAGGGCAATCATGGCTTCCTGGAGAAATGAAGGTGATATCCCCTCTCTCTATCTTTTAATTTATTCTTCATTTTCTATCTTTCCACAAATCAACTTTAGCATGGACTAGCTTGAGGGAAAGGGGATTTTAACCCTGATCACTTTTGCTTCTGATAATTTTGAACATTATTGATAGCAACCCTTTTGTTGATGTTGATTCAAAAACACTTGTAAGAAATGTCATTTTCATAGTTCATGTTTCCCTACCTTTAACCAACCAGATGCACTGAAACCTAAAACCCTAATCGTTTGACCTGCAAAACGCTATATTCAATAATGCTTTGGATGATCTTCATTGGTAATGTCCAATGCGCCTGTGGTTCAACTAAAAAGATAGCGCCATGTTAGGTCAGCCATGAAGGATCATTTTCCTAGAAGCATGATTAAGCCATTGGCTTGGTGCAAGTTTTGGGTGATTTTGATAGAAAAGTTCCCTCTAGCCTGGCACCTTAGTCGAAGGGAAGCCTTTATGTTTAGTAGTTTCTTGATTCTCTTGGATGTGCATAAGCCATTGGTTGGGATCCTTCTAGGCTCTAATAGGATAAAATGATGTTCATTGGGTCTCTAGTAGCAACATGTGTTTTTCCAATTGAGAAGAGACAAAGCTTCTTTTAGAGAGTGTCCATTTCGAGAGTCTTCCCAGGAATTTGTCTATCCTTCTCTAATCTCTCAAAAACATTGGTTTGAAATCAAGGAAAAACATTTCACCAAGCTATTCGAGATTGGGGATCCACTAGGGAATATCATTAAGTTAAAAATTCTTTTTTGTGTAGCACTTTTCAAGCATTTGACTGCAAGAAATTTGATCTAGAATGATTTATGTTTACATAGCAACCTATAGACTAGTTTGGCTGTGAGCGCCCTGTTTATAATATCCAAATATTTTAATTCCAATCCTCTTGCCCCACTTTGAGAGGGTAACTTATCTCTAGGGTATAAGGTGTCATTTCCTATCATATTTGTAATATCTTTATAAAAAATTTCTAAAGATGCTTTCAATCTTTATAAGAACAATTTTTGGGCCTAGGAGGACAACTCTAAGGAATATTTGAATAACTATTAAAATGGATGAGATGCATACCAGTTTTCTAGCCATAGATATATATATGTTTGCTCAAGATTCTATATTGTGTGTGATCTTATATATTGTGCTGTGTCAATTGAGTATGCATGTCAAATGCAGTGAGTGGGTATCCCAGTTATTTAGAGGGAAAGTCTCATCTTTTGAAGACAAGGATTTCAATTACTTTCTGATGGAATCTAGACCTATGCTTAATAAAGGACACTCTAAACTTTTCAAGGTTGATTTGTGGGCCTATACTTGCTTCAAACACCTTTAGGATTTTCTTGAATGCGTTTACTTCTTTGATGCTACTAGTTCCCATTAGTAAGGTACAATCTACAAATTGTGAGTGGGATAATAATGGAATTTTTGAGGTCTTGACGCCCTTATTCAAACCTTCATTTGTGTCCTAACTTAAGTTCTACCAAGGGATTTAATGAGAATGGTGAAAATGAATAGGGAGAGAGTGAAACCTTTCTTGAGGCCCCTTAAAGGCCTTAAAGAAATCAGAGGGAACCCCATTGATGAGAACAACAAAGGAAGCACAAGAGAAGCAAGGATATACACAATTGATCCATTGGGCTGAGAAACCAAGTGTAAGCAGAATGTTTTGAAGAAATCCTCATCTAACCTTTAGTGTAGCTTTTCACTGGATCAAGCTTGAGAACATTCCATCCTCCTTCCTTGTCTTCAAAGAGTGAATGACTTTTATCACAAGGAAATTGAAGATTTAGTGTCTTGACAAATATCCTTGTTCCTCTGAAATGAATACCCACAATTGAGGCTTAAATATCGAAACAATAATCTTGGTTATAATCTTATATGCAATTACATAAGGATATTGGTGTAAAGCTAGCAAAATTTAGAGATTGATCCTTTTGGGAATTTTTTATAGAAAATTTCCATATAAGGATTTTAGCATAGCTCTTGATTTATTGGATTCTCCAACTGCTTCTAGGAGGTCTTTCTGAATGATCTCCCATACCATCTGAAAAAATTGGATAGGGAATCCATCAAGGCCAGGTGATTTCCTTTTTATCATAAAGAAAACAAATTATTGAAGTTCAAGCTCTTAAACGAGCTTAAGCAAGTTCTCTTTTGCCTCCTTGCACACTATGGTTGGGATAGGATTGAGAATTAGTTCTTTTCTGATTCAGATCTGTCTCCATGGCTTAAAGGAGTTTTTTGAAGTAATTTACTGCTTCCACACAAATTATTATGCCATTCCATTTCATTATATCTCCATTGCTTGCTGTAATTTTAGAGACATGTTTAATTGATTTTTGACTAAGTCAGGATTTATAAAAGAATCTAAATTTATGCCACCCTGCTTGAAGCCATTGTACTCTACATTTCTGACACCAAAAAATATCCCCTTTCTTTAGTTCTCCTCCAACTTGCCTATGAGCTGAGTTTCCTTATTTAGGAAAAATAGTGATATGATCTCTATTTCATGAGATGTTTGAGGGGTTTGCATTCCCATATTGAAGGATTCCTTCTCTTTAAAAGTAATCCCAAAGTCCATAAATGTGGGGCTTATATCCCACATGCTTCATGACCAGCACTGATCCTATGTGGAAAATTTTTTTGTTCCCTTTAAACTTAGCTTAGAATTAATTACAAGCCCTCTGTCTTGGATTTGTTGTAACCTACATACACAACCAATTATTGGCTTCTAGGCTTGAGTTTTTTCATGTTTGATATACTCTGTCGACATGTGTCAACTGAGACACACTCTTCTGTATGCACAAAACTCCCTCATAGATTCAATCCAATTGCTAAATTGTTCATTCACATTTATCCTTTAAAAGAAGGCTCATTCAATTGATACAAATATGAAGTATAACTGTATAAGGTTAAATTGAGTAAATAGAGTGTATGCTAAGTCCTAATTTTGTAAGAATGATAGTAGCTCAACAGTGATAGGCTTGTTCAATTGTGTAGGTATGTAAATACCACAAAACAAAAGTATAACCCCTGTCATACAAAATGATTTTGGAAATGTACAGGCATGTATATCTATCCAATAGTAGAGGACTGTCAACACTGTCCTTAATGACCTCTTCATTGGAACATATAAGTAATAGCAAGGATTTAAATATTCTCTACCTCTAAATTGTGGTACCCAAATCCCAACACTATCCAAAACAAAGTTTTATATACCCCTCCACACTACTCCAACAACAAGGGATATATCATATATATATATATATATCTATGCATGTGTGTGTCAAATTCAGCTCCACACAGGATTTATAGTGCTTTCAAGCTCTATCCACTGGCTGTAGATTTCACTACCATGAAAAGGAGAATGTTCAAGCATCAAAAGAATGCCATTCCAACAACCATTATAGTAAACAATTCCAGCATATGTACATAAATTCTTTGCCTGCTGGTGCCTCCATGTGGATTTGCTTTCAACGGCTTACTTTATATAATATGATGATGGAAGCAATTTTCATTTCACTGGACTGGAATCCTTTTATGATTTAGCCAGCTTGTGAGTGCAATGTTGAATTTCTGAGCCCAATAGTGACATGTGTTAGCAAGAGTTCAAACTTCAAAATCAAAATCCCATTTCTGAATTGCTGGGCTAAACAGTGACATGATTTGCCCATAAATGATTCATTTATATTAGAATTCCAAGACCTATAGTTTTGGATTCCCGATTCCTCATTAGTGGGATAAGGGAGTAGATGATTGCAATATATTTTTCTCCCAGAACGTTCTTTAGTATACAATAGGAAGGATGCTTCATTCTTCTTTTTTTGTTTATGAGTCTGTCACTGAAGCTAGTAGGGGCTTGTGCTAACTTTACAATAATTTGGTCAACATATTAAAAAATAAAGCACATTTTGTTAAAGATAGTGCAGTTACGAGACCCATTATTAAGGAAGATGGTACCCCAGTCAGTTAACTAGGGGTCCTGGTCAGTTAGTCAGGCATAGTAAGTCCCTAGAAGGTACCCTAGGGCCCCAACAGTATCCTGGGGTTCTTACTCTGGGACCAAGTAGGTTGATTCCATGGAAAATTCCCTAGCATGTGGCTAGGGACCCTATATGTGTCTAGGGTATCATGGCCTAGGACAAGGCAGATTCTTGGTCTGGGACCAAGCCAATCCTGCAGGTTGAGACAGAGATTTCCAGGTCTAAGACTAGGTAGATTCTTGGTCTGGGACCAAGTAGTTCCTGCAAGTACATACCTAGTCAGTTAACTAGGTGGATCTAGGTCAATTAACCAAGATGATGATGTGTGATGTACTCTTCTCCTAAATTGTTATTACTAGGTTATTTCTCAAGGGACTGGCCACCCCTTTATGGGTTGGTCTTGTGGGTGAAAGGGTTGTCTTCCCACCATGATGTGACCACTCTTGTTGACTTGTGGTATTATGTCTCCCTATTGGTCCTAGAACCCATCTTGGTTGTGGTACCTTGACCCTTTTTCTATAATAACTTAACTTTATTTTTTTTTATTTTTTTGTATGACCACTTGACCATTGGTACCCTCCTAAGCCAGCATAATATTATTTTATGTTAAATTTGGTAACCTTCTGAAAAGCCAGGTGACCCTAGTAGAAGTCTTGACAAGATTATAAATCAAAGTCATAAACTTCATGTGCAAGGTGTCTTGACAAGCGAGAAGTTTAGAGATATGATTCTTTATCTTCTCTAGGGTTCATTGTTGCATATTTTGCTTGACGCCTAGGGTCTTTACTATTGCTAGGGTTGGGTCGTACTTCATTATTTTTGTTGAAGCATGTCGTGACCTCCTTGTGGCTACTAAGCCTAGGCCATGACCTCCTTGTTTTTGTTTGGCCTAAGCTGTGACCTCCCTGCTGCTGTTATGAATGAGCCATGACCTTCGTCAGCCATCTAGGGGCTGTCATGACCGTGTTTATCCTGTTGGAGATGACTACGACCATTACTGAGTTTGTTTGGAGTTCCTTAGGTCTGTTTGAGGTAGCCATGACCTGTCTTCAGCTTGTTAAGAGTAGGCATGTCTATCTTCAACTTGCTAAGGTTGCCAGAACCCTTCCTCTTAGGTTGCATATGAACGTTGTGATTTATTTTAGCCTATAGAAAGCTGCCATGATTTGTGTTGATCATTTATGAGCTGGGCATGACCTCATCTTGGGCTGCTAAGCCTAGGCATGACCTTAGTGTGGGATACCAAACTGACCCGTGACCTTCCTGTGGACTACTATACTGGGCCATGATTTTTTGATGGGTTTCCAAACTGGGTTATGAACCCTATTGTGTTATTAAGCCTCACTTGTGACCTCTATTGGGATGGATGAACAGGGCCATGAACTTTATTATGTTGTTAGGAGTCAGCTGTGACTTCTATTGAGTTTTTTGGACTGGGCCATGACCTTAATTTAGATGCTAAAGCTGGGATGTGATCCTTGTGGACTGTTAAGGGTGCCTTTATGTGTTTCCTTAGTTTTGAGGGTGCTAGTGCATAGATTGAGGTGGCCTCTGCTAACTTGAAAGGTGTTGAAAATTGTTTGATGTATGACTGTCCTAAAGACAGTCATTTATTGCAGCAAGGGTTTAAATTCTCATCCTCTTTTCTGGATTGTTTTGTTTAAGCAACTTGACATATGTATTGGTCTAACCTTACCCTACTGAAACCTATATTTCTCTCTAAGGTATGTCCATGTCTCCTTAGTACTTGTCTTCAAAAGACAAGGTCTGATTTGAAAAAGATATCTGAGTATAGGGGAGGCCTAAACCAGTTATGTTGCTCTCTTTTATTGATGTTATCTATTAGTTTGGTTTTTCTTATTCATTAGCTTAATTTTTACTCCTGTGGTTATTTAGTATTACTGTACATTTCAACTTTAACACATGGACCTTTGGGAGTGTTAAAGTTGAAAGAGATGAAAATTATGTGTAAATTTATCTTAAATTTGTCACTGTTGTATTTTCTACTTCATCCTTCTAAATAATTGATTTGATTTGTTGCAAGAGTTAGTTATTTTTAAAAAAATCCTGTAACTTTAACATATTTGACTTGGTTTTATTATAAATTATTATTCTTTTGAAGCAACCCTCTCATCCTATTTCCTATTTCTTGTAATTAAGGTAAAAGCTAAAATCTACAGCTTGGTGTTTATTCTACAATAATTAAATACAACGTAGATTTATGTTCCTTTCTTTACAACTTTATTGCATATCATTTAAGCATTCATACGTTGAACGATGTGCACTTGTACCAGTGCAATGTTACTCTGTCTACTATGTTCAATGAACCCTGCGCACTTGTACCAGCACAATATTACTCCATCTAGTATGTTCAATGTTACAGTATACATGTACTTTCTCCTTCTTCTTTTTTTTAACTCAAACGGGTTTTTTTTTTTTATGAAGGAATTCAGGTTTGATTCAGAAAATGCCAATCAACCAATTACACAAAGAGCTGAAGAAAAAATTCGAGCGGTTCAAAGAATATACAATATTTTACAAAATGAGAGAGTATCTCCAAGAAATTCATATCACACCTAATTGAGACTCAATTAAGGGATTGGATGACTTTTGTTGTGTTCACCATTGATGTTGAGGTTGCCTTGAGACAACAAGTAAGATTTATTTACCAGAGCATCTGCATTTTTATTAAGCTCACCAAGAATATGGAAAGATGCAACCCTTTCGAACTCTTTCAGTATATTTCAAATTATCTACAAAGAATTATTCAAAGCATAATTATTTAAATGATATTCTGAATTTAAAACTTCATTCAATAGTTCTGAATCTCCAAAAATTTGTATTGACTTATATCCCATGTTCTTAGCTATCTGTCATGCCATAAGGAGGCTATAAGTTCCTTCCTGGTTATTCGACATGATTCCAAGTCCCCAACTAAAACTGGTTTCAATCAATCTGTCAGGAGAAAAAATCAATCCCTCGGCTCCTGCAGTCCCAGGGTTCCTCTTGGAAGCACAGTCAAAGAATAAAGTTGTTGAAGAGAAGATCTGCCACCTATCAATGAATTCTACATCATTACAATGCACACGCCAGGAGAGGGAACAGGTCGGTTTAATGTAGTTCGACCTTCGACTATAAATTCAGAAGTCAGAGATGAAGGGGACGCCAAATTACGGGCTAACTCAGAAATAAGAAAATTGGATTTTTCTACCACGAGCAAGGGAGTCGTAGGCAAGTTATTAAATATCCAATTATTCCTTGCCAACCATAATTGCCACCAGATATATTTTGGAATCGTATGCCATATTTTAATCCAGTCAGTGGGTTTGTATGTTGCTTTTGGAAATAGTTCTTTCCAAGAGATGTAGAGAGAGTCGACCGTAAAATTTCAAGGGACAGAAACATTCAAACCATCAAGGACCGACTCCCATACCATTTGAGCAAAGATATAATCAACAAAGATGTGATCATATGTTTCATAGGCAGTGTTACAAAAAAAACACCTAAATGGGCCATGGAATCCATGATTGATCAGATTTTCACCTATTAGTACCTTTTTGTGTAGGAGCAACCAAGTGAAAAAATTAATATTGGGAAGGATATGAGGAGGCCAGACTGATTTCCAAAACGTAGGGGACAGACTAGAGGCTTGTGGGGTTTGTAATTTGGAGAATCCTTGAGCTGCTGTATAAATTCCAGTTTGGCCCCATCCCCATTTATCTTTGTAAGAGAAATGTACTGGTGCAAGACCTGAAAGAGAAGAAAGCAACAATTGTTTTTGGGAGATAAGATGATCTGGAATATTAGGAAAGGACCAATCAACCCAATTACCATCTTTGTCCCAAGAGAAAATATCAACCAGCCAAAGAAGGCCTTTATTGGTTATCCATTTCTTGATCTCCTCTAATGAGAATATCAAGCAAAGGGTAAGATTACCTAAGATATTGTCATCCCACAAAAGGATCCTCTTCCCATTACCAAGAATTCTATAGAGCTGTCTATTAAAATTGTCAATTCCTTTTCTGCATAAATTCCAGACTGTTATGTCTGCGGGGGTGTTTGAAGTTTTTAAAATTCTTAAGGAACCTCCCTTTAAGTATTTCATCCAAAATATATTACTGATCAGATGATTTTTATTAGCATACAACTACCAAATGAGCTTACCTCCCAACGCCATATTTGCCAATCCAGGGTCCTAGATTTGCAATCCACCTTCTGTAATTGGTCTTTTAAGAATATCCCAACTAACAAGATGCATCTTATTCTAGTTACCTTTACCACCCTTCCAGAGAAAGTCTCAAATAAGATTGGATATTTGAGCTGTGATTGACTTGGGAGCCAGGAGGAGACATGACTAAAAGATGGGGAGAGCTGAAAGGACCTCCTTTATCATAATCAACTTACCAGCCTTAGGACCGCCCCAAGATACTATTTTTGCTTTCAATTTAGCTATCACTTCTAGCCAAAGAAAAGGAGGGCTTGGTCCCAAGGTTAAAGGAAGGCCCAAATATTTTATCTTATGCCACTCTTCAAATCCAGAGAAGCCCAAGGAACGAACAATTCACAGAATTGACAAATGGTGAACATTCCAACCATATACAACACTCTTTCTTTTATTGATCAAAGCTCCTGATGCTACACAGAAATTTTGTAATATTTCATTGAAGGCCCAGGAAATGTTTAAGGATGCCCCTCCCAAAAGAAGAGAATCATTAGCAAAGAGGGCATGATTTATAGGATCCACCCCTCTTACTGCCTTAATACTAGGGAGAGTACCTGCAACCAATTTAGCAGTAATGTTTCTACTAAAAGATACAGCCATCAAGATATAAAGGAAAGGTGATAGAGGGAACCCTTGACGGAGTCCTCTCGAAGCTTTGAAGAAATATGTTGGTTTACCATTAACAAGGGGCGCTATCCAGGGCCTGTCAGTGCAAGCTTTTATCAAACTAACAAATTTAGCACTAAAACCAAAAGAGAGAAGGACTTGATAGAGAAAGGAGAGCTTGACTCCATCAAAGGAATTTTTCATATCAAGCTTGATGATCATGCCCTTCTCCTTTCACTAAAATCTAGAGTGGAGGGCTTATTGCACTTGAATCACATTATCTACCAGATGTCTGCCTTTAACAAACCCCCCCTGGAGAGGAGAAATTAAATTTCCTAACAAAGGCTTAAGTCTATTGGATAAGAGTTTGGCTAGAATTTTGTAAGAGGTGTTACAAAGCGAGATAGGCCAAAATCTGTCAAAAGAAGTTGGGTTAACTTCCTTTGGAATTAATGCTAGGAAAGTAGAGTTAGTTCACCCTCCCACTTTGGATTTTTTGAGAAAGGATGAAGACATACGCAAAAGATTGGATTTCATAATTTTCCAACAAGATTTGTAGAAATGGATAGAGAATCCATCCAACTCGAGGACTTTATCCTGCTCCATTTCCCATATAACATCCACAATTTCCTTTTCAGAGAAAGGTTTCACTAATCCAGCATTAACCTCAGCACTGACTAAAGAGGGAATGTTGGATAAGAAATCAGCATTCACATCATCATCAGTGGTGCTATCTTCATGAACCAAATGATGGAAGTGTATATGGGAATCCTGCTATAAATGCACTTTACCTTTAATGACTTCACCTTCTCTTGAAATTATTTCCATGATGTGGTTCCTAGATAGTCTAGCTCTGCATTTCCTATGGAAGAATGCAGAATTTTTATCTCTAGCTTGCAGCCAAAGGCTGCGTGACTTTAGGCACAAATGCTCTTCTTCCTAGTGAAATGAAAGGAAAGAATTAAATTGAGTGGACTATTATTTAGGTAAATGTAATTTAGAAATTTTCAATTCCTCCATTCCTAGCTGAATTTCAGCTAAAACATGCACTGCCTCTTGCCTGCTACTCATTGGAGTTATGAGAGGTGTTTTAATCCAAATTTTCAAAGAATATTTTGTACATTTTAATTTCTGTCCCCACAAATAGCTGGGGGATCCGTCAACAAACTGGGCCCATGCTTGAGTTAGTGTATCCCAGAAACCATCCCTCTCAATCCAAAGAGGATTGAAATGAAACAGGATAGGACCAAGATTTTCCTCTTCTTCCAACATGAGGGATATAGGATGGTGATCGGAAGAAAAATTGGAAATTTTTTTGGAAGAGATTATTTTTCCCATCCATCAAAGAGCTATGAACCAGAAATTTGTCCAAACGAGCAGAAATTATGGCTGACCCAACTCGATTATTGGTCCAAGTAAACCACCCTTTCTTGGGTTTGAAATCAATAAGATCCTGATCATGTATCAAAGACTCTACAATGACCTGAAGAGGATCTTTTCCCCGTACTCCTCCACATTTTTCATTAGTGTCTAGAAGAATATTGAGATCCCCAGCCACAATAATGTTTCTGGGAGAGTGGATTTCCATAAAATTAGACAACGAATTCAAGTAGACTTTTTTCTATATCAAATTTAGAGGGACATAAAGGTTAAATAGAGCGATGAAGATCTTACTTGTTTTCTGTAGTAATTATGTGTAAATCCAATGTTGAAAAGCACATGAATCATTTAGGAGAAACTTGTCTTCAAACCATAAGGTAGCAATGCCCCCTGAAGTGCCCCTTGTACTAACATCCATGCCTGCATTTTTTTTCCACTTTGATTAGCACATGAAGCATTTAGGAGAAACTTGTCCTCAGACCATATAGTAGCAAGGACCCCTGAAGTGCCCCTTGCACTAACATCCACACCTGCATTTTTTTCCCACTTTGATCTGCTTAAGGATAATAGAGCTTCCTCTTCTATTTTTGTTTCTTGGAGAAGGAGAATATCAGAGGGTTCCATTCTTAGTAAACATTTTACTGATTCAGCTTTCTTGGGATTCTCTAGTCCCTTACAATTCCAGGAGACGATCAACATTATTTACCCGAGGAAAAGGGAGTTGTCCCTCCCTTTGGGGGTCTATTCCACTTGCTTCTGTCTAATGACATTTCTATAGTATCCCAACTACCCTGTATCTTTAATCTCTCAGCTTCTTATTCTTTGGCCTCCTTTTGAGACTTCCTACCTGCCTTTTTTGTGAATTTCTCTATTGAGTTTTCTTCCGATGAACTAGAAGAGTCTTCCGATTTTTCCTGTATCCTGAAGTTTTCTTCACCTTCCCCTTAATGCACATCAGATTGCTACAGTTATCCCTCTTTAAGAACCAAAGAATTCTGATCTTCAAAAGGACTTAAGACAACCAAAGGATTTCAAGAAGCAGTAACTTTTTCCACACCCCGAGGTTTAAAAAATCTTTTTTTCAGCCGGAATTACTGGATTCCCTGATTTTCCTCCTTTACCTTTAATTATGTTATCTTGTTTGGAGGTGCCTACTTTCTAAACTTGTATCCATTGATCAGCCTTTTCTTTATCAAATTATTCAATGTACTTTCGCCTTTAAGTATTTAAGTTTTATTTTATATGTAGTTGTTACTTTAAGTTTTACATTTATGATTTTACTATTTATTAAGTTAAACATCTCAAAGTAAATTGATGTAATTTATCATTTGAGTTTTACTTTGAACTCATTTTGTTTAAGAGTTAAATAAATTTATATGGTTTTTCATTTTAGCCCTACTATTAAGTGATTTTGTATATAATTGTCATTTTCAATTTGATTTGTATGGTTTTACTATTTACCAAGTCAAACAACTTAACTCTAAATGTTTAAGATTTGAGATTGACTTTAAATACTATTTAGAATTTAATTCTTTTAATGTAAGTCTTATTTTATTTAAATTAAAACTGGATATTTTGTATTTATAAGATATCTAAGATATCTAATATGTCTACTCCTATATTTTAGTTGTACAAGATTTTTTCCTTACATATTTTTTCCATATGGTATCTGAATTGTACTTGAATTCATACTTGAATCTTACTACTATGGTCTATAGGACTATGGGTTGAGAAATGTGCCTACATGAAAGAATCCGAATCTAGCAGCTAGCTACAGTTTGTGAAGATGTTGGAAAAGTAATCCTTCAAAGAGTTGTGTGCGTAATCCCTTTTCGATTGCTCGTTGCATGGGAAATGGAAGCCCTTTGAAAAGTATTAGAGGATATTCTTCAAGCCTTGAAAGAAAAGGATCCCATGTGGGGCATGATTAGGTGTACTCTGTCAAAAAGCATGATCATCGCTGACCACTTATACATGTCTATAGAGTAGTGCAAAATTAACAGTTCCTTGTTTTCATGATTTTGGTTGTATCACAGTCGAATTAGCTTAGCAAGGGTTGAAGGAAAGAGGAGTTGGTAGTTAAAAAATAAAGCTTTTCTGCATTGCCTGATAATAATTTAAAAGAGAGAGCTCATTACAAGATTCTCAAGATGGATTTGAAATCAGAGAGAAAATGATTGAACCTGATTGTTTAATCAATGATAATGCATGTTTTGATTTGATATAGAAACCAAGTTCCAACTATGGTGAAAAAAGTGGTCTTCATTATGTTTATGGAGTAGGTGAAACTGCACCTATAGGTCAACTTAATCCCTTTCTCCTGCATGGACCCGTTTAAACTTATTCATCTTTTGATTTTATGTATTGATGCAAGTTTTGGCACATTCATAATTTATATGATGTTGGATGTTAGATAATATTTATTTGCTTTTCTGCCCCTTTAATACAATTTCTCCTATTTATTTCTTTTTGCTATTATGATGACATCATTAAACAGTTCATTGGTTCCTTCTTTGTGCTTGACTTTGTGGAGGATACTTCATCCTCCTCTTCTTCTTCCTCAACATCATGTCTTACTGAATTCTAGAAACTATCTTATACTCTCTCCTCTTTAGTCCTATTGGATGTAATAATTATCTCATGTTTTCTTTAATCATGTATACATAACTTCATGCTTTTGGGATAGCTTATGGTACTTTTAGTCGCATTAAACTTGTTTTTGGTCATTTGTTGGACATTTATAAAGTTATATACCACATATTAGTTTCCCTGAACTATGTTTGTGACTCTGAAACATATCTAATATAGATGGCAATTCATTTGGAATAGCCCTCTTCATTGTAAAGACCCATGTAGGGAATTTGGGGGTTCTCTGGACATGCTTGGTCATTTGTTGGACATTAATAAATCTATATAATCCCATATTAGATTCCTTGAACTATGTTTATGACTTTGAAACATATCTAATATGGATGGGAGTTCATTTGGAATAGCCCTCTTCATTCTACAAACCCTTGTAGGGATTTGGGGATTCTCTGGACATGCTTAGAATCTGGATATATTCTATTACAAGCATGGTAAAGAACATAGAGTGGAAGCCTATTGAAGAACATAGGAAGATTTTGGTGGACTAAACATAGAGCTCCAAATGAGTATCAATCTATCTTTTATACTATGTGAGTGTTATGTTAGTAGACATTAACGTTAGTGGTTAATGGATGTGTGATCAATGTAAAATTTAGATGTTAAAGTTAAGTTGTTAGGTGGCTAAACTGCCATAACAATTGAAGTTGTTACATAATAATGTAATGAGGGATGCTTAACTTGAGAGAGTAATATATGTAATTTGGGTAGCCTACCTCGTGCTCTGGCCATGTACTTTCTACAACAATAATACATATGTCCTACGTTGTTCTCTCTGCATTTTTTTATTTGTGTTAGATTTTGATGCACCCACATAAAATCCTATATGGTATCAAAGAATTATGTTGATTTAGGAGTCTGTGAATCCTTAGTAGTTTGTGAATTAGAATTTTGAATAAAAAAGGCATTGTGATTGTGTAAGGTGAAAAGTTGTTGAAGGCCTGCACAAGAGAAGAAATAGAGGCTTCTAGCCGAAGGTAAGACCATGAATTTATACCATGAATTAATCTTGTAGGAAGGCCATATAAGTAAATTTCGAGGGCACCCCGGGGATGAAAAATATAGTGGTTATGAAATTGGTGTTCAAAAATTGTAGGCTACAGAATTCAAGTCATCCCTTATGTAGTTTTCCCACAACACGTGGGCAGACATCCACAATTGATGAAAAGGTGACAAATTTGAAGCACATAGCATACTGAATATAGTTTGTTGATGGAAAATAATTTACATAGAGAATATTTGATCAATGGCAGTCTAGCAAGAGAGAAACAAATGACAGCAACATTGAAGCAATATTGCAACACTGAATCTACAGTATTCTCATAGTGGGGTCGTGTGATACAACCAATGTAGGAGTAGACATAACATAACAGAGAAAGGATATACAATACCTCACAAGCCTATTATGTGATATTAGATGTTAACCATGAGAAATCTTGCTAACTAGTGTCAGAGTGATGAAAGCAAGAAGTAATCAACTTAGTGCATCTTGGTTTAGGGAACTAGCCTCCATAAGTCATCGACTAATGTCAAACATCACTTGAAGGCAAAGGGCTAAGCATATCTAGTCCTCATAAGTCATGAGTGGATTTATAGAACCAAGATAGCCTCTTAAGAGCTAAAAGAATTATTGTTTGATATTGTAGTAGGGAGAGAATCAACATGTACATAGTCTTTGATCTTAGGGTCTAAGAAGCAAATCTAGAAAATATAGTACTCTTGACTCTTGAGGAATTTAGTGATTAGAAAACTCTATGATGGGTAAGAGCAACCCTAAAATTACAAGGTAATTTGATTCTAATATTTGGTGTACCCCAAGGGATAAATGAGCCCATCACTACACTGGATATACAAGTCTAAGTAGCATTGAATTTCAGGAGAAAGTGACTCTCTATGCTTAAACCATGTGGACCCAAGGTAGGATTTGTGAATCTTAGTGTGAATAATCATGCTTGTCTTACCCTTTGAGAATTCAAGGGCATCCATTGAAAAGTTATGGGGGTTGGTCTATGAATATCAAAGGAGGAGGTGAAACAATGAAGAGGCTCTCACATACAAATACAAATCAATCACATGCTTTTCCTACTCCATAGAGGACTTGAGAACAAGATATGGATATCTAAGAATGTCACTTTGTGAGTTGTTCATTTGTTAAGCTTGTGTATCATTGTCACCACATGAAAGGTACTTCAAGCAATGAGTGGGGATATGCCAAATTCATAAAGAGTGATATCATGAGTGTAAGGTCCCTACTTGAGGTGCCACTCGCAGTGGCATGATAGAGGGTGTGCTAGGAAAACTTGGCTGAGGGTACACAATGATTCCATATGTTTGATAGCCTTGGTGATCGACTCATGGTGATTCATGAGACACTAAGGACCATGTACTACTTTGGTGTGGACTACAAGAACAAAGCTGTAAACTGTTAATATTTTAAAAGTTGTTATATCAAAACAAAAGGATCTCTGAAAGAAAAACAAGCACAGTAGAACAAAAGAGAACACACATATTTATCCTGGGAAACCCTCGTGGTGAAGAAAACCCAACAAAAATTCCTCTATATAGGCCAATGTTATCAGAACCGGACCGGTCATCAAACTGGTGAAGCCCAAAATGTGAACCGGACTGGAACCGACAAAAAATAGGGTAAAACACGGTCTAACTAAAAAATACATAAAATATTCATATTTTGTAAAAAAACATATATATTCATGTGCATACATATGAATCCAAACCATTAATACACAAATAGTGTTAGGATAGGCTTAGGGTTAGGTTAGAATCATAGGTTAGGTTTTAGTTTGTGTTTTAAAAAGAAAAATTGAATTCTGTGAGTCCCCATTCTACGGTCGTACGACATAGTATAGACTGGCCGGTTCCGTACCCGATTTGGAAAAAATCTGGTTTGATGAATTTTTTTTTGCTGACCGGACCGACCAACCCTGTAAACCGGTCATACCTACTGGTTTTTTCGGTTCCGGTATAGTTCTGATCACACCGATATAGACTTAAACCAAGTAAAATGTAAGACCCAAGAACAAGACTAGAATGCTTCCTCTCCTCTAGATGGACTGTCACTTCTCTCGCTTGTGCAATTGCTTGAGTGTTCCGCTTATCCAAATGAGGGAAGTGTCTCTCCTATTTATACTAATCAGTTGAGAGGCATAATAACGTAACTTGGCTGAATTATCCTTGCTACCAAGGTCAAATTTCCTTGGAAGACTAAAAAATACATTTTAAGAATACTTTTGTGGGTACTACTGATCCGATTTACAATGAAGGTTTTACCTCAGCACTTTACATGAACAAATACATCAATGACATCCCTAATCGGAGGAACAACATCTTCGGAAGGGGTAATAACTATAATAATACAAAATAGAATATCTTCCACAACTACATTTCTTTAGCACTCCCTCTTAACAAGGAAGGTATTCTACAATACAACAACACGTCTGTACAGTTGACTGGCGAATCTATATGCCATAGGAAGTTTTCACAATTACATCGATATCATCATCATCCATTAAATATCATCATCACGAACATCTCTATCATCCGGTATTGTCTCAAGAATTAGCATCATCTCAGACATCATCTCTGGTGTCATCTCGAGTATCATCTCTGGCACCATCATCTCTGGCTTCATCTCTTCGAGCATCAACATCATCTCAAGCCTCATCATCTCTGGTAATGAATGCATGAACTAGTCCGCAAGTGAATGCCAAACCACTCTCCATAAGAGGGTACTATCGTCTATGGGAGCATCATCAGCCGGTGAGTGCTAGGACCACTCTCATCAAGAGAGTGTTCTTGTCCGCAGGACCATCCTCAAAGAGGATACACTCGTTTGCAACTGAATGTAGATATCTTCGACAATTAAATGTAGGATCACTCAGTATATGAGAGTACTATCATCTATAGGACCATCCTCAACCTATCAGTGCTAGGACCACTCTCAACAAGAGAGTGTTCTTGTGCATAGGACCATCCTCAGAGAGGATATCATCGTCTGCAACTGAATGCAGATCTCTTTCATAACTAAATGCAGGACCACTCAGCATATGAGAGTACCATTGTCCGTAGGACCATCCTTAGCCTGTCAGTTCTAGGACCACTCTCATTAAGAGAGTATTCTTTTCCACAGGACCATCCCATAAGTGAATGCAGGATCACTCTCCATAGGAGAGCACTATCATTTGCAGGACCATCCTCAGCTAGTAAGAGCTAGGACCACTCTCAACAAGAGAGAGTGTTCTTGTCCATAAGACCATCCTCAAAGAGGATACTATCGTCCACAAGTGAATGTCAGATCTCATCAACATCTGCAGGCACACTGGCCTTTTCTACACTGACACATCACTGTCATCTCATTCTCAATAATAGTCTCATCATCACTCTCTCTTTCTAGGGAGGTCATTTAGGACTACACCAAGATTGTCTCTAAAGTGTTCAAACTTTAAACGAGACAAAGGCTTACTCAACACATCAGCAACTTGTTCCTATGTAGGAACATATTGGAGCTTCACAGCTCCTCTCCGCACCATATCTCAGATCTAATGATTGAATAATTTTCAAAACCCCAACCCTGTTCAAGTTTCAATTTTTCATTGTTTAATGCCCAAACCCCAAGGTTAGCATGTACATGAAAATTTGATAATTTTTGTTGAAAACATCAACACATGAGATTTTATCTTTCTTTTGAATTCTAAAAATTAAATGGCATCCCTAAATTCTTAGTTAGAAAATAAATTTCAGCCACATGAAATTTTTAACACAAATTTTTGGTCAAATGACCCAGGAAAAAGCCCGAAGGGAAAACTTGTTCTTGAGAGAGATTTTTATTTTTAGACAAATTTTACAAATTTCAAACAACATTACTTATCTCATTTTTCTTCCTTGAAAAACATGCTAGAATCACTCTGAACAAATCTATATGGACTATAAAAAACACCTCGAAATTCGTGCTTGTATGGCCTCACACGTGTGAATTGTATGGATTGGTACAGTACGGTCTATCTCAAATTTCTTGAAATCTATGCCCTAAACAACACCTTGAAAATCATTCCCTATACGGTCTGACAATAGCAATAAATGCTATACTTCCTCCTTGATTTTTGTGCAATCATATGACTTGGAATGGTATGAAATTCCTCGATTTATGTGCAAGTTTGCAGCTATAAAATGCCTCGATTTTTGTGCTAGGATTTATCTAGAAATTTGTGCCAAATGTCTCAGAAATTGTACCCATCTCAAGCTTTGGTTTTACTTTGAAAATTTCTGTCACTCCTCAATTTTAGTTTTGCTCAAACCCTTGTCTCCCTGCTCTTCTCCTCTCTTAAAAATTCTCTCTTTGTGAAAGTGAACAATGAATCATGAATGCCTTTCCATAGTCCTTTTTGTTAATGGCAACTTCCTCTTCAATCTAATGGTCAAGATTAGATTATATGAAGGGTTGTCATTAAATGCTCAATTAATAATTAATAAATGACATGTAGTACAACTCATGTCATTTAATAAAGTAAGAGAACCCCCTTTTTAATTAATCACTCACTTAACATTTATTTAAATATGAACTTAGGATAACCATGACTTTTATATTTTAATGAAGTCACTTTAAAAAATATAAAGTACATCTCACTTCATTAAATCAAATATGACTAGGGGTCATCAATTAAAGTGTCATTGTCCACCCCAAGGCAATTCCAGGAGAACAAACACTTCCTAGGTAATTTTTCAACACTCCCTCTTACCGAGGAAGGTGTTTCTTATCACTCCCATCTTGTCTTTGAAATAAATGTGCTTTCCTCTTCCCAAAGACTCCGTGAGAATGTCTGCTACCTACTCATCTATAGAAATGTAGTGTAACTCAACAAATCCTCTCTGAGCATAGTATCTGATGAAGTGGTATCTGATATCAATGTGTTTTGACTTGTCATGAAACACTGGATTCTCATAGAGTACGGACCGGCCGGTTCTATACCTAGTTTGGAAAAAAATCAGGTTTGATGAATTTTTTTAGCTGACCGGACTGGCTAGCCCTATAAACTGGTCAGACCGATCGATTTTTCCAGTTTCCATCTAGTTTTGATAACACTGATATAGATTTCAGCCAATTACAGTGTAAGACCCAAGAACAAGACTAGACTGCTTCCTCTCCTCCATATGGACTGCCACTTCTCTCTCTTGTGCAACTGCTTGAGTGATCTTCTTGTCCAAATGAGGGAAGCACATCTCCTATTTATACTAATCAGTTGAGAGGCCTAATAACCCAACTGGATCGACTTACCTTGGAATACTCAAAAATTCATTTTAAGAATACTTTTGTGGGTACTATTGACCCAATTTACAACGAAGGTTTTACCTCAACACTTTACATGACCAAATACATCAATGAAATCCCTAATTAGAGGAACAACATGTCTAGAAGGGGTAATAACTATAATAATACAAAATAAAATATCATTCGCAATTACATTTCTTTAACACTCCCTCTTAAAAAGGAAGGTATTCTACAATACAACAACACGTCTGTACAACTGACTGGTGAATCTATATGTCATAGGAAGTTTTCACAATTACATCAATATCATCATCATCCATGGAACATCATCATCATGAACATCTCTATTATCTGGTATTGTCTCAAGAATTAGCATCATCTTAAACATTATCTTTGGTATCATCTCGAGTATCATCTCTGGCATCATCATCTCTGGATTCATCTCTTCGAGCATCAGCATCATCTCGAGCATCATCTCTGGTGTCATATCGAGCCTCATTATCTCTAGTACTGAATGCACGAACTTGTCCACAAGTGAATTCCAGACCACTCTCCAGAAGAGAGTACTATCGTCAGTGGTACCATCGTCAGCCGGTGAGTGCTAGGACCCACTCTCATCAAGAGAGTTTTCTTGTCCGTAGGACCATCCTCAAAGAGGATACAATTGTATGCAACTGAATGCAGATATCTTCGACAAATAAATGTAGGATCACTCAGCATATGAGAGTACTATCGTCCGTAGGACCATCCTCAGCCTGTCAATGCTATGACCACTCTCAACAAGAGAGTGTTCTTATGCATAGGACCATCCTCGGAGAAGATACTGCCCTCTGCAACTGAATTCAGATCTCATCTGCAACTAAATGCAGGACCACTCAGCATATGAGAGTACCATTGTCTGTAGGACCATCCTCAGCTTGTCAGTGCTAGAACCACTCTCATCAAGAGAGTGTTCTTGTCCACAGGACCATCCCACAAGTGAATGCAGGATCACTCTCCAGAAGAGAGTACTATCATTTTCAGGACCATCCTCAGCTTGTAAGAGCTAGGACCACTCTCAACAAGAGAGAGTTTTCTTGTGCGTAAGACCATCCTCAAAGAGGATACTATCGTCCACAAGTGAATTTCGGATCTCATCAACATCTGCAGGCACACTGGCATTTTCTACACTAGCACATCACTATCATCTTATTCTCAATAATAGTCTCATCATCACTCTCTCTTTCCAGGGAGGTCATTTAGGACTACAACAAGCTTGTCTCGAAAGTGTTCAAACTTTAAATGAGACAGAGGCTTAGTCAACACATCAGCAACTTGTTCCTCTGTAGGAACATACTAGAGCTTCATATCTCCTCTTTGCACCATATCTTAGATGTAATGATTGAAGAATTTTCAAAACCCCAACCCGTTTCAATTTTTAGTTTTTCATTGTTTAATGCCCAAACCCCAAGGTTAGCATGTACATGAAAATTTTATAATTTTTAGTGAAAACATCAACACATGAGATTTTCTCTTTCTTTTGAATTCTAAAAATTAAATGGCATCCCTAAATTCTTAGTCAAAAAATAAATTTCAGCCACATGAAATTTTTAACATAGATTTTTGGTCAAATGACTCAAGAAAAAGCACGAAGGGAAAACTTGTTCTTTAGAGAGATATTTTTATTTTCAAACAAATTTTACAAATTTCAAACAGCATTACTTATCTCCTTTTTCTTCCTCAAAAAAGTGCCAGAATCACTCTGGAAAAACTTGTATGGATTGTCAAAACAACACCTCGAAATTCGTTCCTATACAACCTCACACGTGTGAACTGTACGGATTGGTATAGTACGGTATGTCTCAAATTTCTTGAAATATATGCCCTGAACAACACCTCAAAAATTGTGCCCTATACGCTATGACAACAGCAATAAATTTTATACTTTCTCCTTGATTTTTGTGCAATCATACGACTTGGAACAGTACATAATTCCTCGATTTATGTGCAAGCTTGCAGCTGTAAAATGCCTCGATTTTTGTGCTAGGATTTATCTATAATTTTTTTCCAAATGTCTCAGTAATTGTGCCCATCTCAAGCTTTGGTTTTACTTTGAAAATTTCTCTCACTTCTCAATTTTATTTTTTCTTAAACCCTTGTCTCCTTGCTCTTCTCCTCTCTTAAAAATTATCTCTTTGTGAAAGTGAACAATGAATCATGAATGCCTTGCCCTAGTCCTTTTTGTTCATGGAAACTTCCTCTTCAATCTAATGGTCAAGATTAGATTAGATGAAGGGTTTTCATTGAATGCTCAATTAATAATTAATAAATGACATTTAGTGCACCTCATGTCATTTAATAAAGTAAGAGAACCCCCTTTTTAATTAATCTCTCACTTAACATTTATTTAAATATGAACTTAGGATAACCATGAATTTTATCTTTTAATGAAGTCACTCCTGAAACCTATCACCCTGTGCCCTGACTTGTTGAACCCTGTGATGCTGTCACTTGTGGAGTACTATGCTGCTCCTCTATCTCTGAATCTCGAGATCTTCTAAAGGCTCGCTCCTCCTCAAATCTCACCTCCCTCACCACAACATTCCTCTATGTAGGAAGGTAAATACGGAAATCCTTTGAAGTCTCATCATATCCAACAAAAATATCCCTCTCTCTAGTAGCCTCCAACTTTGTCCTCTTCTTAGAAGGGACATGTGAGTATGTAAGGAATCCAAAGATACGAAAGTGGCCTATCTCAAGCACATTCCTAGTGAACATCTCCTCAGGAGTTTTGCACCAAGGCTCGGTGCAGACAACAGTACTAGAGGCCTCTGCCTATAGAAATAAAGGAAGACTATGATGATATAGCATGGATCTAGCTGCACCCACTATAGAACGGTTCTTCCTTTCAGCCACTCCATTCTGCTGTGGAGTGTAAGGAATTGTCAACTTCCTTTTGATCCCCTCCTGTCTATAGAACTCATCGAATGCATGGGAAGTATACTCACCCCCATTATCTGATCGAAGTACCTTGATCTTCTTTCCTGTCTGGTTCTCCACAAGAGCTTTGAACTCTTGGAACCGAAGCAAGACTTCCTTTGATCTCTTACTTCTAAGGAAATACATCCAGATCTTCTTGGTCTTATTGGAAAATTCATCTATGAATGTAATGTAATACTCATAACCTATCAAAGAGGTAGATGACATCGGACCACATAAATATGAATGTATCAACTCAAACACTCCTTTTGATCTGCTATCACTAGTCGAAAAAGCAGTCTTGGTGTACTTTCCCAAAGCACACCCTCTGCATACACCACTCAGATCTGTGCTAAAATATGGCATTCTTGTAGTCATGTCTCTCAGGATCCTCAAAGCTGGATGATGAAGGTGGGCCATCCTCTTGTTCCATAACTCACATAACTCACTGCTACTCTAAGTTTGTGATGATGCATGATGTGGCTGGAGGAGAATCTTGTATAGTTTCCCACATCTGACTCTAATTGCATATGAAGCAGATGGACCCTCTGCTTTGAGAAAGATGTAAACTTTACCATCTAGGACATATACTCCAAAGCCTCTGTCCTCAATCATGGAAATTGATACAAGGCTCTTATTCAACCCAGGTACATACAAGACATCCCTTAGAAACATAGGCTGCATGGACTCCGTGTCAAAGCAGACTGATCCATGCCTAACTTCTCTCACCACTGTATCATCACCCAATACAACCTTTAACTCCAAATCTGTTTCTGACATCTTGGTGAACATGTCTTAGTCACCTGTCATGTGACTTGAAGCTCCACTAGCAATGTACCAAGTGGAGGAAGTAGTGGAAGAACTCAATGAATGCCCAACAATCATGGAATGCTCCATGTGACCCTCAATGTAACTGCTGGTGATGGATGATTCCCTCTCTACACAAGCACCAGTAAAGATAGAAAAATATCTTTCAAATATAGCAGCGTACTCATCAATCTCTGCTGAAGCTGTTGTCTGTTGTTTCTTCTTCTTCTTGTTTGGGAATTGACCAACATAATTTCCAAACTTCTGGAAAGCAAAGCATTTCACTTCGCTCATGTCTTTCTTCTCTCCATCCTGCTACTTGGTTCCACCCTTGGAACCCTTCTTGAACTTATTCTTCTTCCCCTTTGCTACTAATGCCACATTCTCCTCATCTTCTTTGTTGTGAGATGTACTACCCTGTACATATCCTCTACATGTCTCCTCCTATATGAAATCATCCCAAAGACGATGCCAAGAAGGCATGTGCTCACGAGCAACCATTGACTTCAAAAATAAAGCCCATGTCTTTGTCATGCCTTTAAAGGCTTATGCACCAACTCAACACTCTGTATCACCTCCCCTATAGCTCCAAGCTCATCACGAACCTGTGTAATCCTGGTGAGGTAAGTGGTCATGTTCTCACCCTTGTTCATGCGAATGCTCTTTAACTTCTCCCTTAATACCATCTTCTGATTTTCATTGAAACTTTGATATATGTTAGTTAAAGTTGTCCACATGTGATGGGAATGATCTTTACCTAAAATGTGTGGAATTACGTGATCTTTGATTGCATCAAGAAGGATTCTTTTGGCCTTTATATCCCTCTTGTCGAATGCGGCCCTAGGCACTGCATCAACTGGAATAGTCACGTGATTTGTAGCAGTGTTTTTCACTATATCCCATATTAAACTATCCTTAGAATCAACACTATTCTAGCCTTCCAAGGACTGAAATTTCCAGCCCCATCCAACCCGTCTTCTATTCTAATACCGGTAGCCATGACTGAATTAAACAATCCAAGAACATATTTTCTGCTCAACCCTATTTTCCCTTATTCCTCCCAATCTGAAATTTCTGTTTTTGTGTAAACTTTCAGCCTTCAAATTGCTCTGATACCATGAAGAATTTTCAAAACCCCAACCCGGGTCAAGTTTCAGTTTTTCATTTTTAATTCCCAAACCCCAAGGTTATCATGTACATGAAAATTTAATAATTTTTAATAAAAACATCACATGAGATTTTCTTTTTCTTTTGAATTCTGAAAATTAAATGGCAGCCCTAAATTCTTACTCATAAAATAAATTTCAGCCACACATGAAATTTTTAACACAGAATTTTGGTCAATTGACGCAGGAAAAACCCTAAAGGGAAAACTTGTTCTTCAGATAGATTTTTATTTTTAGACAAATTTTACAAATTTAAAACAACAATACTTATGTCGTTTTTCTTCCTTGAAAAACATGCTAGAATCACTCTAAACAAATCTATACAGACTGTCAAAACAACACCTCAAAATTTGTGCCTGTACGACCTCACACGTGTGAACTGTATGGACTGGTACAGTACGGCTTGTCCCAAATTTCTCAAAATTTGTGCATTGAACAACACCTCCAAAATTGTTCCTTGTATGGCCTGACAGCAACAATAAATGATGTACTTTCTCCTCAATGTTTGTGCAATTGTACGAACTGAAACTGTACAGAGTTCCTCAATTTCTATGCAAGCTTGCAGCTGTAAAATTCCTCGATTTTTGTGCGAGGATTTGTATAGAAATTTGTGCCAAATGTCTTAGGAATCGTGCCCATCTCAAGCTTTGTTTTTTGTTTGAAAATTTCTCACTCCTCAATTTTGTTTTTTCTCAAACCCTTGTCTCCTTGCTCTTCTCCTCTCTCAAAAATTCTCTCTTTGTGAAAGTGAACAATGAATCATGAATTCCTTGCCCTAGTCCTTTTTTTTCATGGTAACTTTGTCTTCAATCTAATGGTCAAGATTAGATTAGATGGAGGGTTCTCATTAAATGCTCAATTAATAATTAGTAAATGACATTTAGTGCACCTCATGCCATTTAATAAAGTAAGAGCACCCCCTTTTTAATTAAGCACTCACTTAACATTTATTTAAATATGAACTTGGGATAACCATGACTTTTATCTTTTAATGAAGTCACTTTAAAAAACATAAAGTACATCTCAATTCATTAAATTAAATATGACTAGGGGTAACCAATTAAAGTGTCCTTGTCCACCCCAAGGAAATGCTAGGTGAACAAACACTTCCTAGGAAACTTTTCAACAATGATACTTTATCTCTATATGTTTTGACTTATTATGAAACACTGGGTTCTCTGTTAACTTGATACAACTCAGGTTGTCACAATAGATCTTAGTTGCACCCATCTCGGTATCGAACAATCCCGCCAATAGTTTGCGAAGCGATACTGCTTCGTTAGAGGCTGAACATGCTGCAATCTACTCAACCTCGGCTGTATTGAGGGAAACATGTGTTTACTTTCTGCTAATCCATGAGATCACACCTGATCTCAAACTGAAACAACATCTTGAAGTGCTCTTTCTATCTTCAGCACTTCTAGCCCAATCCAAATCTGTATAGCTTTGTATTTAATGGGGTTGTTCTAACTTTATTAAATGACATGAGGTGCACTAAATGCCATTTAATTAATATTTAATAGAGCATTTAATGTGAACACTTCATCTAATCTAATCTTGACTATTATATTGACAAAGAAGTTACCATGAACAAAAAGGACTAGGGCAAGGCAAATGTTCATTCATTGTGATCATTTCCAAAAGAGATTTATGGAGAGAGGAAGAAAAAGAGAGAGCAAGGGTTTGAAGTGATTTCAAAACCAGAGTGAGAAATTTCCAAAATTTGAAGTGGGCACATTTCCCAAGAAATTTTGGCACAAAATTTCTAGAAATATTTAGCAGATATTTGACACAAAAATCGAGGAGTTTCATACTGTACTAGTCTGTACAATTGCACAGTTTTTGGGGAGAATCGTACAACATTAATGCTGTTGTCAGAGACTGTATAGGGAACATTTTTTGATGTCATTAATTGCTGTCAGGCCATACAGTTATGTACTGTTTCACATGTGTTGCACGATTTTCAAGGTGCTGATTTTTTACAGTTTGTACCGTTTTGTCAAAGATATTCTGACATGTTTTTCGAGGAAGGAAAAGATAAGTATTGTTGTTCTGAAATTGTAAAATTTGTCTAAAAATAATAAATCTCTCTCACTCAGAAACAGGTTCTCCCTTAGGGGTTTTATCTTGGACCATTGGTAAAAAATAATTGTGTCGATTTCATGTGTGTTTGTTTGCCTGAAATTTTCTGAGTTTGAATTTTTGATGAAAGAGTAAAAATTCTGAGTTCTTTAATTTTGAAAAAGAATCTCATGTGTTTCAAGTTTCAGTCAAATTTTTATTAAGATTTGTGCATATAGGGTTTGGGCATTACACTATGCAGTGAAGCCAAAAAAGGCTTGAACAAGGTTGGGATTTGTGAAAAACTTTCACAATTGTGGATGTACATCATAAATCATTTTTCATGTTGTAATCCATCTCAAACCACCTAGGGGCTAAACATACACCATGTACCCATATCTCCTGAAGCACCCCAAACATGGTGTAAACACTTTAAGAGTAACCAAAAAATTAACATTTACATTACTTGGAGAGCTTGATTCCCATTGTAGAACTAAGAAATCAAACATGTTAAAAGAGATTTGAATTTTGAACCAACTTGTAGACGTTGTTTCCAATATGGGAACTATCCTAGAACTAATTACCTTGAAAATTGGCCAAAGTAAACATAGATTCATGGAACAAGATTTGAATTTGAAGAATTTGAACTTTCTTTTTTATTCAAGAGTACATAATTTTGTACCTTACTGTACTAGGGACATAAAGAAAGGAATTATTTTCATGTTGTTTTGTTTCTCATCATAGATACTCTCTGTTACGCTGCACCTATGCCCAACGTACCTTTAGATGTGCCCCAGGGAGCAAGATGCCATTTTTTCTAACTAGGAGAGGTGTTATTCAAGAGTGGTGGTCATGGTTGGGCCCTTTGATCCTTCCTTTAGGAGTACTATGGATTAATGGCACTGTTGACTACCATTTGTTGAGGTTGTTAACCATGGGGTTGGTGTCTGAGGTTCCTAGGAGTTGATCACTGAGTCACATGACCCCACACTTGTCTCCATGCATCGGTGACCTTTCTTTCAGTTGTGATACCTTGGTCTCTCTTCATAGTCACCTCATGCACCCTCCTGGTCACTTTGCACATTGGTGCTCGCTCTCCTTGGGTTGTTTTCCATGATGACATCATCCTCCATGTTAGGATGTTATGCAAGTTTGGGGAGGGAAATGAGAGATTTTCAGAATTCTCGGGGTTAGATAGGGCATGACGCCCTCCCTCCAAATCACTCCTACCTTTCGTTCGGAGTGATTTGATTTTTTTTATCCATTTTAGTCACTTTTGGGTAAACTGTGGGGAAAAAGACCCATGTTACCCATAGACTAGATTATTTTATATTGTTTTTGTTATAATTTTAAATTGACATTTTAAAGGCATGTCGGCCAGGAAATTTTTGTAAAGTGAGTGTGAGAGGCTATAAATAAACCTTTCCTCACTTCATTTGAACATAAGACAGGGGGGATAAAACATTATGTTGTTATTTTACCCTTCTTAGGGCTCTTGGAAATGATGTGCACATGTTGAGGAGATTGTCTTTTTCTTGTTTGAAGGAAAATATATTGGAGATTCTTTGGTTCATGCTCTTTGTTAAGGTGATCCTATAATTGTTTGCTTAACACTTGCACAAGGACGTATCTAAGGTTTTTTCTTGATTTCTCTTTGGTAAATGTTGATGAATGATGCTTGTTTATGGTTGAATGGTAGCTATTAATGCTACATTTTTTTTAAACTAGGTCACTTATTAGCCTTTTCTCACCATAGTATTGTGGAGGACATCCTTTAGAAGGAGTCCTTTGAATCTTGGGCCTTAGGTCTCTGAGTTTTTCCCTAACTAGGATTACTTTAACTAGCTCTTGTGGCTATTAGAGAAGGCTCTAGTTTGCCAAACTTTGGAAGGTAACTTTTCCTTCAAATATTTTTCATATGCATGTGTAATTATTGCATTTTGCATGGTAAATTAGGTTAAATTTAGGTCTGCAATTTTATGTTGAAAACCTTAGAGAATCAATAAATTAGTTTTTTCTGATATTTTTTCCTTCATAAAATTTCGACCCTCCTACAATTTTGCCTTGCTCCTTTTGTCACTATAAACCCTAGGGTGAAATTTTTGTAAGCCCTAAAAATTAAAAAAATTCCAAAAATCCTAAAATATACCCTAAAACCACCAAAATAACCCCCTAACCTATCCCTAGTCCGCTACAACTTCCCACAGCCTCCCCTTTTAAGGTCTCCACAACCCTTGCCCTATCCAATTGGAAGCTTGGTCCTCCCTCTTGGCCCTGGTCAAGGCAACAACAGCTCATAATCAATCCTCTTATGGACTATGACATCCTCTAGGGTTGCCTCCAATAGTCCACTTCAGGACTGTCAACTTGTGACAGTCTACACACTCCATAACAGCCCTTGAATAGTCCTTTTTATGGGCTGTAATAGCCTCTAGGGATTCTCCTTAATAGTCCACTTTAGGATTATCAATTTGTGACAGTCTACAAACACCTTAACAACCTCAAACACCTGAAAACATTCACCCATAAAAGTGAGTTAGAAAGGTTCACAATAATTGATAAGTTGACTCTCAACTTGTGATAGTCTACACACTCCATAATAGCCCATGAACAGTCCTTTTTATGGAATGTGACACCCTCTAGGGCTACTCCTTAACAATCCACTTTAGGATTGTCAATTTGTGACAGTCTGCAAACTCCCTAATAGCCTGCAAAAATTCACCCATAAAAATGAGTTAGAAAGGTTCACAATAATTGATTTCAGTCATTTTTTTTACCTAGTGCTTACTTACTAATGAAGGATATATCTCAAGCTTGTGATAAACATTGTAATGAAGGATATATGTCAGACTTGTGATAAACATTGTAATGCTGGTGTTATCTTTTAATTTACACTTTATGTTGATTTAGAAGTGGGATTACATGTTTTGTTTAATGAATGGTTGAATGGGTGATCTAGTGTGGTTGAAAGAACATTGAAGTGGGGTGTTAATGCTTTAATTACTATATACTTTATTGCTGCTATATTGGTATACTTGTGCATAAATGGCTCACATTGGTTGAATAAAGTGGATATATGGATTTACACTGAGTAAAGTGGATATATGAATTTACACTCACAAATGTTCACACTCTTGTATAGTATGTCTCCTTCATTCTTCAATTAAGTCCATAGCCGCTGGTCACTAACACTCTTGCATAGAAGGTGTAGTCTTTTTTTCTTAGTGTCTTACAGAACGGATCTCCCCTTGGAGGCTCTGAATCTCCAAAGAAGTATTGGAAGAGTGGCTAAGGTGATAGTGGTAACTCTCTCCATATATTGCTTATCGGTGACTAGCCTTGCTAGTTCATTTGATAACATTTTGGTGTCATTGCTGGGGAACTCAAGATTGTTGAGGTAATTAATCCAGGCAATATCGACACTTGATAAGTCTTAGGGTAAATCCTTAATTACATGATTGCATATATATTTCTTGTAAGGGATAATATGTAGGCTTATCTGGCGGCTCAAAAAAGAACTCAACCCATCGATCGCTATCTTCATAGGTATGTTCTTATTTAGTACTTTGGTGATATTGGTTAAGTCTAACTTGGCAGGTCTCACCTGGTGACTCCCACTGAAGAAAATAAAATAAGTACTCTATGAGGACTATAAGGGAGCTAGACACGGGGACTTCACTTAGTGAACCTCTCACATAGCGT
>LPNX011194227.1:163376-197268 GCA_001517045.1 Pseudotsuga menziesii | reverse complement strand
TCCCCCCAATACCTGCAATATATTGGTTTGATTTTTTATAATTTTAAAACCCACAATATGAACTAACGTGATAGGATATTGGTCAACAAGTGAAGCCCCCATGGAGCCAGATGACATGGAATATTCTTACGAATTGTGGATGGATATATTGGATTTATCACACATTCTAGTCTATCCACATCAGTATGTCATTAAAGACGACGAGAAATCACTTTTTCCATTATTTCATGAATATAAGTATCATACAACAACACATATCTGGGAATTCATGTAATTTCTCCAAGAAAGCAATATCGTACATGAAGATATCAAAATGAATTTCAACTTGGAGGACAATTGGAGTGTTAGGAATTGGTATGAAGGATTTCCTCGTAAATTTTTTTCTTCACTCAGGCAGTTGATTGATGCATTCAGTGAGGATTGGTATTATGATATGGATGAACATGTAAGAAAGGTCATGATCAACCATATTTGGGAAGAGACCTTAGGAAATAGCCTGAAAAAAGATCCTCCTAATGAAGAAATTCATGAAGATATTCCATTTGAATTTAAAGATCTTGATAATACGACACATGCGGAAATGGAAATAGGTTTCGCTCCTATTAATTTGTCAAACTTTCTAGGACATTTAGATGAGCTACCAGAGATATTTTGGCATGCCTTTAAGGGTGACCATGATAATGTCGTGCAACATGTTGAATGGTTTATGACTTTGGCTCCAAAATATGGTATTAAAGAAGAAGAGGATGTTTACATGAGATTATTTATTCTTCACTTGAGAGCAAAGGCTCTTACTTGGTTTGTGGGCCTAGACAAAGGAAAAATATCATCCTTTGCAGAATTGGTAGAAAAATTTTGTAGCTATTGTGATCCAGCACAACATAATAAATGGATGCCTCATGTCAAACATGCAAAGAACTTGTTTCGTAAAGAAATCCAGAACAAAAACCAAGTTGGAGAATCCATTGTCCAAAATCTAATTGCTGATGTCTCAAGCATAGTATATGAAGACAAGGTTCCTCATGTAGACGAATATGATTGTGATCCAACATATGAAGACACAATCAATGAAAAGGATATGATTATCCCATTCCCTTGTGATGCGAATGATGAAGAATGGATTAACCCTTTTTCTCTTACATTTGATGATGAAGTACCTCAGGATGTGGGACCTCTTGCCATTATAGATGATTGCCATGTGCAGATGTTTTACTATGATAAAGAGTTTGAAAAATTGGGACACCATATCTATGGTGATATCTCCATGGATTCAACTCAGTTGTACTTATCCAACATCGAGGATAGGGAAGCATGTTATACAAAGAATTCTCTTCTAGATATTTAGTCTCTGATGAGCCCAGATTATCATTCCCAACTGTGTTCCTCAAGAAATATTGAGGAAGTTGTTCAACGCTTTCTACCCTATATTGATAAGTCCATAATGATGAATTTAAACAAGATCGAGAGAGGTATGTGGATAGGTATGATTTTCACTCCTCGATTTCATGGTATTTATTATTTATCCTTTTGTTTGAATCATGACGGTATGAATCTTATGGCTGATAGTTTCAAATTTTTAAAGGGTATTGAAGGTATTAAGCTAAATGTTGAAAAGATGATGAATCTGCTTCTATGTCTAAGAGAATGTTTGAATAGATACAAGAACAGGTTGTGACTGACATATGAAGATTTGCAAGGTGCACCTTTATTAATGGACTCTCAATTTAACAATCAGATGACCAATTTTGTGCAAAATTCTCCCTCAATACCAATGTATGATGGATGGGACCCATACATAAGTCCAATAGAAGCATGGATAAATGAAGCTTGTCAGAGTAATCCTTCTCCATGGTAGAAATATCAAGGGTTTTTGCCTCCTACCCTAATCAAGTTCCTAGTACGTACTCAACATATCATCAATGGGATATTATCATGGACTCTCTCTAAAGACAAAGGTAAGATATTGAGTATGAATCACCTACTCAAATGGATACATTGGCGGTATGATTTCACTTAAACCATTTTTAATTACCACGTTTAGGGTAGGTAGGGTTAGTTTCATTTTCATTTAGGCATATATTGTTACTCTTGCATTGCATTTTATGATTTAGTTACTTCATCTCATTTTTTAACAAGGCAAGACGAAAGTGTCTCCCTCATGATGATGTTGATCTCCTTGGATATTTAACTTATGTGTAGGTGTACAGGTACCATAATATTCACAGGTTATGGAGCACTCCCGGGAAGAATACATGTCCCATAGTTGGAGCTAGTGTTACTCTACACCTAACTAGGAGCTAGTGTTACTCTACACTTCAGATCTGCCCCAGGGAAAGATATGCCATTTTTCCTAACTAGGAGGGGTGTTATTTAGCAGTGGTGGTCATGGTTGGTCCCTTTGATCCTTCCTTTAGGAGTACTATGGATTAATCGTACTATTGACTTCCTTTTGTTGGGATTTCAACCTTGGGGTTTATGTCTATGGCTCCTACTAGGGTCGATAACTAAGTTACATGACCCCACACTTGTCTCCTTTCACCTGTGATATTTCTTTCAATTGTGAGATCATGGTCTCTCTTCATAGTCACCTCATGCACCATCTTGGTCACTTTGCACATTGGTGCTCTCTCTCCTTGGGTTGTTTTCCATGATGACCTCATCCTCCATGCCAAGCTGTTATGCTAGTTTAGGGAGGGTGTTGAGGGATTTTCAACATTCTCAAGGTTAGATGGGGCATGACGCCCTCCCTTCAGCTCATTCCCGCCTTTTGGATCACTGGTCATATGTTTTGAACAACCACTATCCAAGTGCCATAATTTTTGGCTTTCGATTGCACATAAAGCAATCATGGAACTTTCCTTATCTTCTTTTTCTCTCCAATACTTCTTTTGTTTAGTGTTCTGATATTTGGTTGTAACATAATTATTTGTACAATCCTTTAGTTTACAATCTCTCGCTATATGTCCATGGTTATTAAATTTATAAAATTATATGTCATATCGTTGGAGTAGTGTAAAAATATTCTTACTTCCCTTCGACTTATCATTTGATGACTTTTTCTTGAATTCAGAATATTTTCTTCCAATTCTACAATGTAAAGATTTATGACCAAAATTATGACACGATTAGCAGTAACATAAGAAGATATGTAGATATCTATTTGGTCTCTTTAGTGCTACATTATTTCCATTTTTATCTTAAGAGATAGAGCCTGTTTCTTGCTTCCTTCCCTTTTAGCTAGAGTCTTTAGTATGTCAGCATATATTTTCTTACTTCCTTATTGATTAGTGACATGATAACTCTCTGGCTTCTTTTCTTTAACGAACCCCAAACCAGACTTATCACTTAATGTTCTTTGGCTACTCAGACTTTCATCTAGAATCCTTGATTTGTTCTCAAACTTTGATTTGATATATCCTTCATCAAGCTTTCTCTTGAATTGCATGATCTCTTCTGTGAGTTTTTCAGACTCCTATATTCTTTCTTTTAGCTGTAGGTTTAGGTCCTCCTCAACCTTTTTGGCCTCTAGAAGATGAGCTTCCAACTCACTGATTATAATATTTGACTGTCTATTCTTCTTCCTACATTTCTCAAGTTCTTCAAGGGCGTTAACAAGTTCATCTCTTGGGTCTACTTCACCTTCTACATCTGAGTCACTATTTGAGGCTTGAGTTTCTAGACCCATAAATAAAAATTCAGTTTCTTCAACTTAAATTTCATTTGAATATTCACTATCTTCCATGGTGTAAACAATTTTCTTGTTCCCATAGGGTTTTTTCTTGTTTCCTGGTTTACCCCTTTTGAATTTTGAAGTTTCCTTTTCTTCATTCTCATATTTTAGTGTAGGTGCATTTAGAGGCAAAATGTCCAATCCTTGCATAATTAAAACACTTTAAAGGTATTTTTCCCTTGTATTTTCTAGTCCCTCTCTCAAGTTTACTGATTAAAAGAGATTCCTCATCATTTGGTTTTCTGATTGATTTTTTAAGGTGGTTTTAGAAGCTGCTTCTTTTCTTGAAGTTCCATTTTTTCCTGTTCTCATTTCATACGCAGTGAGAATTCCTTGTAGCTCATCCATTGTTATATTTTTAAGATCGTCTCATTATTATAATGTGGATACTTTTGGGTTATACCTCATTGGTAATGTTCTTATTACTTTGCTTACCACTTCCTTTTCCTTTAATTTTCCTCCAAGCCCTCTGATTGCATTAACAGCTTCATCTACACGAAGAAGGTATTCACCAATATTCTCTTATTCTTTCATGTTAAGAATTTCAAATTGACCTTTATATGTTTGAATTTTGGATTCTTTGACCTTATATTCTCCTTAATAGATTATTTTCAACTTGTCCCACACTTGTTTGGCATATGTGCATTGCATAACTTTAGTAAATACCATTTTTTTAAACCATTTAAGATTTAATTTAGAGATTTTCCATTTCCTTAATATTCTCCTAGTTCAACTGTGTCTGTAGGGTATTGGTTTCCAATGTTAAGTTCTTTTTTAGTTGCTGCCCAAAATTTCCATCCCAGGGACATCAGATAACACCTCATTCTAATACTCCAGTATGCATAATTCTCTCTGATAAATGGTGGATATTTGTTAGTGGGCAATCCTTGTTGTTGATCCATTGTGTTTCTTGAATGGGATATTTCTTCCAGTGGTTTGGTTGTTGTGAAGGAACCTGCTATGATACCAATTGTTGGTTTATCCCACAATACTGAGAGGGGGATGAATCAGTATTGACCTTTTTTCAAATAAAACACATAATAATCAACAGCTAAGACAAATATTTTATCGTGGAAACCTCAAAGAGAAAACCACCAACACAAACTCACTAATAAGATGAATTTTACAAAATTGTTATATGCTACTACAGAAATGATGCAAACCACACCCTAGGTTTTTCCTGCAACTACAGACTAGGATGCTACAACATCCCTATGGTTTTTCTTCCTTCTTCTATAGACAAGGATGCTACGACACCATGTTCTCCAAATACGACTGGAAAGGAGGATTCGACCACCTGCAAACCTGTGGCCTACCCTAGTGCCACCGTGCCACCCTAATATGATTTTCTTAGAATTTTGGAATAGCTGTAAACTATTCACTTTGGAATATATCAAAATTACTGACATACACAATTAATTCTTTACATATTCATTCATTTAAATACCCTATACTCACTTTGTATCAACGCAACTCTTCATTGCTTTTCTCTTTCATTTTGGATCATGATTGTTTATTTATAGAAACACCCAATCATCATCCAACCACTTAATCATCACATATTCTTTAGCAATGGCCACATTTCATTCTTCCCATGGCTCAGAATTCGATTCCGTAGCCATTTTTATTGTCGTCTAGTGTTTCTGCACTCTCCTTCTCCATATACAATATGGACCATTGATCTTATATTCGAATCTCTTCGGACCGTTGATCTACTCAACATATTTCGTATTGAAATCATATTTCCCCAACACGGTTTCCTCATCAACGAATCCCCACCATTGATCTTTGTCGGTAATTTTCCTAATCGTTGATCTTCTATTTTGTAGGATGAGGGATGGCAACTGTCCTTTTTTCCTTTCCGCAAACTACTTTCCGCACACTCCTTTCCACAAGCTTCTTTTTGCAAGTTCCTTTTCACACTGTTGATTTGCTTTAGCTGAACTAATCTCATTCGTTTGATATTTCCATATTGTGGGATGCAGGATGCCCGACCAACATTTCAAAGTTTCCTCCCCACAACTTTATTTTCGCATGTTCCTTTCTGCACCGTCTATCTTCTTTAGTAGAACTAATCTCAATCGTCTGATCTTTCTAGATTGCGAGATCTGAGATGCTAAACCAAATTTCCAAAGTTGCCTCCCCACAACTTTCTTTCCACATGTGGCTTGCGAGATGCGGGATGCTTGACGAACTTTCCAAAGTTGCCTCCCCACAATTTTTCCTCCACGATATTTCCAACCATCAGATCTTTGCATCCTTCTCTACGACCATCGATTTACTTTTTGGCACAGATCTCGCAAATATTTGTAGATCTCTTATCTCCCTTTCACCTTTCGTCATGGATCTCTCCTAGACTGTTAGATCTTCATCTATGGATTCAATCCTCACCTTTTGTTTTGATCTTTTGCAGATTATACAAAAACCGATCCTCATTCAACTTGCTATAGGGTTAGTCATTTGTCATTCCTTTTTTATTTGGGATACCTTCAACCTTCAGTCTGCCACCATCTCCATTGGTTATTCCTTTTTCATTTGTGAACAATTTTGACATCAATGACAAGTATATGATCAACAATACCGGTATGCTTTCTATTGAACCAAGAGATCATGCTTGATCCCAGACCAAAACAAGATTCTGATGTGTTTTTTCTATATTTGGCACTTCCTCCCCAATCTAAATCTATATATCCATGTAATTAGATCTCCCCACTAGATACATATCTGAGCCCATAACCTAAAGTTCCCTTTAGATACCTCATTACATGTTTTGATCCAATAAGGTGAATGTGTTTAGGATTCACCATATACTGACTTAGAGTGTTTACAGAAAAACATATATTTGGTATTGTATTGGTTAAGTACATCAGAGAACAAATAATATGTCTATATAAGGTAGCATCAACTACTTCCGAAGCATCATCGTTTAATAACTTCAAACTTGTTGTCATCGGAGTAGTCATAGACTTGCAATCTATCATTCCAAATATTTTTATGATTTATACTTCATTTTTTCATTAGTTTAGGAAAATCTCATCTGGATACTACCATACCTAAAGACCTAGAAAGCAATGCATTATTCGAAGGTATTTCATCTCAAACTCTGCAACAAGCTTCTTCTTACATTAGCTGATGGGATTATCTTCTCTTGTCATGAACAAATCATCCACATATAGTAATAGTATCATAATCCCATCATCCTCAATCTTATAGTAGAGATTGGAGTCTGCTTTACTTTTGGTAAAGCCTAAGCTCATTATAAATCCATCAATCCTTCCATACCATGCTCTGGGTTCTTGCTTTAACCCATACAATTCCTTCTTTAGTCTACATACATGATTTTTTTTATCATTAGTCTTGAACCCTTGTGATTGTTCGATACATACTTCTTATTCAATCAATCCATTTATAAAGGTTATCTTCACATCCATTTGATGTAGCTTCCACTTCATATTATCATCATAGTATTCATATCCTTGCAATCTATCATCCCAAATATCTTTAGGATTTGTACAACATATTTTCCTTGGTTTAGGAAAATATCGTCTGGATACTAGCATACTTCAATACCTAGAAAATAGTGCATCATTCTAAGGTCTTTCATCTCAAATTCTACAGTGAGCTTCTTCCTACATTCATTGATGGGATTCTCTTCGCATGTTAAGAATAGATCATCTACATACCATAGTAATATCATAAGTACATCACCATAAACTTTATAGTAGAGGTTGGAATCTTCTTTACTCTTGGTAAAGAAAAAACTCATAAGGAATCCATCGATTATTCCATACCAATGTCTAGGTGCTTGCTTTAACCCATACAATGCCTTCTTGAGTTTACATAGATGAGTTTCTTGATTATCTTCCTCAAAACCTTGTGGTTATTCGATGTATACTTATTCTTCTATCAAGCCATTTAGAAAGGATATATTTACATACATCTGATGTAACTCCCACTTCATATTGGATGCCAAGGAAATAATGGTTCTAATTAAAGTGTACCTAGCCATTGGTGCAAAGGTCTCCTCATAGTCGATTCCTTCCTTCTAGAAGAGTCTGGGAGCTACAAATATTTCCTTGTACTTCTCTATATTACCGTCTGTTGAATGATTTGTCTTGTAGATCCATTTAGAGGATACCAATGACTTGTCCTTTGGTCTTGGTACTATTTCACATACATGATTCTTTATAATATATTGGTATTCCTTGACCATAGCATCAAACCATTCCTTATGTTTTGTTGTTTCTTCAAAACATGTTGGTTCTTTATCAACAAAATTGCACATCAAAGCCACATAAATAGGGTATCACTTTGGCATCTTTGTTTCTCTGATGGTTCCTTCTAGAACACCGTGTATTTTTTATTCTTTAATTAATTCACAAGCCCAAGCATGCCTTCTTTTACATGAGATAATTTCATTGGGAAATTCTTCAAGTCTCTGAGGTTCTGTTATGTCATTATCCTTAGCATATGTTCTTGTTCTTCATTTTTTACTGGTTTAGTACCTTCTCCATCTCTAGGAGTTTTATTCTCCTCTTCATCTTCATTTTCTTTCTTTGGTTTTCTAAAATTTGTATCTTCATCAAAATTAACATCTCTTCTTATTTAAATTTGATGATATCCTGGGATATAGATTCGATCAGCTTTTGATTATTCACTATATCCTACAAACGATCCCTTCTTTCCTGAAGGGTCTAGCTTTGATATTTTCTCCTTGGGAATGTGTATGTATACCAGACAACCAAATATCTTTAGGTGAATGACTTCAGGCTTTTATCCAGTAAACATCTTTTCTGGAGTCTTGTTCCCAAGGGTACTGTGGGAGATTCTATTTTGTACATATACTATTGTTATGGTTTTTTCTACCCATAGGTACATAGGTAGATCTTGAACATGGATCATGGATTTTACATATTCCATGATAGATATATTCTTTCTTTCTACCACACCATTTTGTTGTCGGTTATAGGGAATGGTGAGCTCCCTCTTAATCCCAGCTTCTTTGCAGTACTAGTTGAATTCACTTGATGTGAATTCTCCTCCATTATCTGATCTTAAGATATTGATCCTATTTTCAGAGAGGTTTTCTACAAGGGACTTAAAATCTTTGAACCTTTCAAACACCTCATCCTTCTTTTTCAAAAAATAGATCCAAGGTTTGCGAGAGTAGTCATCAATAAAGGAAGCATAGTAAACATACCCGCTTAATGGATTAGTTTTCATTGGCCCGCATATATTTGAATGAATAATGTCTAAGATCCCTTTTATTTTGTTGTCATTGTTTAGATAACGGTCCTTAGTATTCTTTCCTTGTGCACATCCTTTTCACACTCCTTCATAATCTAACCGAATCTCTGGTAAACCTGTCACAACCTTTCTCACAATTGGCAATTCTTTGTAATGTATATGAGAAAGTCTTATGTTCCATAGCTCACATGGGGTTATGGTACTAGTCATCAATGTTGAATATACATATCCCTTTAATCTGTAGAGTCCTCCTTCTTAAACTCCAATCGCTATTGCATTATCTATAGTTTTTCCCTTTGTCCACATGAGGACTTCTCCATCCACAAAAGAATCTATGAGCCCTTTCTTATCTAAGGTTGAGATAGAAATAAGGTACTTATTTAATCATGGGACATACATGAAATCCTTCATCTTCATGGACTTTCCAGAGTCCAACTTATAGGAGGCTTCTCCCATTCCTTTGATGGGATATTGGTAATCATCTCCAAGCATTACTTTGAGTGGGGACTTATTTTGTACAATACATGAGAGTGATTCGTTGTAAACTATCATGTGCTTGGAGGCATCACTTAATCTACTAACCAGGTGTCATTCCCTAGTGATACTAAACCTGCGAGTGCAGAGATCAAGACACATTATTCACAAGAATATTCATTTTCCTTAGCTCTTTCCTCATCTTCATGATCATTGTCTTCGGCAGCATGGGACAGAAATTTTTTGTTCTTATTCTTAACTCATTCTGGCTTCATGGTACAATTTATGGCACTGTGTCCCATCTTATGACAAGTGAAGCATTCATAATTTGAGAAGTATTTCTTGGACTTCTTAAACCCTTGATCTTTTCTAGGAGGATGGTCATAACTCTTTCTCTTATTCTTGCCTTTGGTATGGACGACCAAAGCTTGATCCTCATTTTCATTTAGCTTCTCTTCTTTGGTTGTTATTATTTATTCTTCTTGAACACATTCTTCACATAACTATCAAAACTTGGTCAGTATTCTTCTTGAACAGATTCCTCATATTCAGGATTCTCAATCTCTTGGAAGACCATTCAAGATGGTCATTACAATTTTTTATTCTTCAACCATATCACCAATAGCTTCCAACTTCTCCTTGATTTGAGCTACTATTGTGAAGTATGATTGCATGGTTTCTAAATTTTGATCCTTTACACTTTTGAGGTGATTCCACAAGGTCATATTTCTATTAATATTTCTTCCTTCAAATAAGTTGGATAGAGAATCAAACATTTCCTTTGGTGTATTCCTTGAGGATACTTGAGGAATCAAGTTATCTTTGATGGAGTCAGCTATGATCCTCTCATCCTTGATCATATCCTTATTGTATTTTTCCTTAGCTTCATCTTCTTCTGGTTCTGCAACTTCCTCCTTTATAAATCCTTCTTGATCATTTTATTATAGGATGAGCACGATCCAATAATTCCATGCTTTGAAGTTTTTAGCACCCTCAATATTCTCATCTAGCTTGGTACTCTTTGTCATCTGTTAACAGAATGAGAACCTCGAATGGAATTAGAGAAAGTAATACTTACTTGATGAATATAGCTCCTATTTGACCTTCTTCGGGATGACCTAGGGTTTGATGAAGAAAACCTAATTTTCCATTTGGGATCACGAGTAGGGATAAGTGATGGAAACGATGCACCTTCCCAGGGAAAGGTAGACTATATCTTTTTTTCTTCTGAAATTGAATGATGGAGTCTCAGGAAAAATGAATGCCTAGTTCTTCCCAGCAATAGTGTCTAGTCCAAAACTAAAACTTCTTGGAATTTAGTTCTATTTTCACATAAATATGCACCCTTTTGGAGTGAGTTGAGTGACCCCTCTTTTCTAGTTGATCTATCAAGGGATTTGTTCAGAATGAAAAACCCTAGTTGTGCATTGTCTCCTTTCAGGGTGGCTCTGATACCATGGTAAGTTTTCTTTATTTCTTAGATTATATTCTAAGACAATTTACAATATTAGGATCATTGAAATAACAACAAGAACAACAACAAAAAGAACACAAGTATTTTCCTTGGGGAAACCATAAGGGAGAAAACCTCGCAAAACTTCCTTAGTATAAAACTCAACCAAAGCAGTGTAAAACCAAAGAAACTACTACTCTCTTCTTCTTGGTGCGCTTATTCTTCTCTATCTTGCAAACTTGCTTGAGTGGGTGTGTACAAATGAAGGGGGCGCCTCCCTATTTATATTTGTCTCTTTACTTGACCTAGAACCTAGCAAGACCAACTTGTTTAGTAAGACACCAAAAATAATATTAATTATAATGACACTCAGGTACTATTGTACCAATTTACATATGGAGTTTTACATTGAATCTTTCAATGACTCTTACATGACCAAACTCATATCCTAGAGGAGGAATACAATCAATGCATTTGGAATATCTTCTGAAGTTACAATACTTTAACAAAACTAGGGGTATTGCATTATCACAATGCTTGAATAATATTTAGAGCTATAACTACCTTTAAATCCTTACTTAATTTATAAAACTTCTTCCCTTTTGTTTTCCCCTTCTAGTATCGGTTAATTTAGATTTCCCTCCATAATAAATCATGGCGTGGTCATTCAAACTTTGTAATCTCTCTTCCGATACAAATTATGTCCTTCGATCATTGTCATCACCACACAAGATGTCACCATGTCAGTATTCTTCCCTATATTTTGATACTTTCCCATATATTAATGAAATGACATCCATATGTACTTGTATTTATTAAAATGTATACATTAACTGATTTTATTCCTTTTTAACTTATTGATCTTGTCAACTTAAAAAAAAACAAAACACATGTACTAAATTAACTATCACTTCCAACAATGAAATCTAGTTATGTACACAAACTATTAAATGATACTTAGATTTCATTACTCTAACCCCTTCGATTCATTGTACACCTTTGACCTACTTTCATTTACCAGTCCTTTAAGTGGATCACCCTAGAACATTTGCAATTTTACTACACCTTCTTCAGTTATATAAGTGATTCTTATATGGCCCATATAGCGCATTCGTAACTTGCTAGGATTTTTTATGTACCTACTTTCATATAATAATACCAATGAACATGCTTCCAATTCATGTTTCTTGATGTTCATGTCATGCCAATATTTTGTTTGCACTTATCAATTTGTTTACTAAATCATACAAACACTTCGTCTCCTCTAATTCCATTGTCTCTTTCAATTGACACTAAAAATATTGGTCATCCATCAACTGTGTTGCTAGTGCAATGTGCATAATGGGCACTACAAATTCTATAGCCAAAATTTCTTCCTCACAATAAACAAGCCAAAATGGTGTAAATTTAATCAATATTTCAATGCAGTACAATGCACCCATAAAACCGCTAGAATTCTATGGTCCTAATCATCATGCTTGACATTACAAACTTTCACTAGTGCATGTTATACCACCTTATTAAATTCCTCAACTATGTCATTTTCCTGTGGATGGTATGGTGTACTCTTTTGATTATGTATCATAAATTCATGTGTCAGTGCACACATAGTTGCATTCAAAAAGTGAGACCCTTGGTTCCTCATTAACACTTTAGGATAAGCAAATCTTGTGATAATATTCTAAAAATAAACCATGCAATATTCTTCATAGTACAATCCTTTATGGGCATTTCTTCTTCCTACCATCTCAAGTACTCAGTAGTTGTCATCATATACATAGAGCTTGATCTTTTTGTTGGTGAATTGATATATAGGCCTAACAAAATCAATTTCTCATTTCTCAAAAGGTTCAAGAGAAATCATTGGGAGACAGGGTAATTCATCAGGACCTGATTGTTTTCCAATATGTTAACATACATCATATAATATTGTGTTGCGCTAATGCTCCATTACTTATTTGCATAGTATTCCACCATCTCCCAATTTATATAATTTCCTAGCAATTAATTGCTTATCAACACTTCTTGTTACTAATTTCCTCCTTTGAGCTATTGTATAATCCTTAAGTGCTTTCTCTGTCATAAAAAATGTTGCAATTTTTGTAGATTGACTTGGCACCACATCCACTCAAAAAAGTTGCACGTCTGATAATTGATCATCTATATTTTCTTTAGCTTCTCCGGATTCTAGTCTTGACAAATGATGAGGCCCAAAATTCTGTTCATTAGGTTTAACTACTATTTCAAAATAAAATTCCTAAAACAAAAGTAGCCACCTACAAATTGGACCCCCCAACATTGGATTATTCACTATCTATTTTAGAGTAAAATGATTAGTGAAAAAATTAGAGAAATTTCACAATAAATAATGTTTGAACTTTTAAAGTGCATAGACCACCACTAATCCTTCTTTTTTAGTAGTAGTATAGTTTATTTTGAGTCGGGAAATTTCCTACTTGCAAATGAAATAGGATTGTCAATATTTCTCTCACCTGGTTGCACAATAAGTATTCCTAATGCAATCAATGATGTATGGCACATGCACATGAAATATTTGTGTCCAATATTAAAAAATCAAAATTGGAGTTGTCATTAATTTTTCCTTAAAAATGTTGAAAGCTTCTTGGAAATATTGACTCCATTAGTATTTAGTCTCCTTCAACCACTTCTATAGTGGTGCAATGATTTTTGCATAATTCCATATAAAATTTCTGCAATGGCCTATATGTCCCAATATTGCATGAATCTATTTCACTAATGCATGAGATGGTGAATTTACTATAAATGTAATGTTAGTTGGATCCACAAGTATCCCATCCTTACATGCCACATGGCCCAACAAAAATCCAACTAGCATACATAAAACACATTTTTTCAAGTTCAAAGAAATTTGTAATTGTTGACACCTATCTAACATCAATATTAACACATAAGCATGATATTTCAATAAACTAAACATTGTTTAATCATACAAATAAAATTCTATAAATTTATGCAAAAACTCTTCGAAAATTGTAACTACAATTAAATAAAAGATTACAGGGGAATTTTTTCATCCCAAAGGGAATCACAGTATAAGCAAACAAACCCCATTCTATTGCAAATCTAGTCTTTTTCCTATGTTCTTCAACAATCTTCATCTGATGGTACCCTAAAAATCCAACATTATTTAAAACTTCATATATGAAAGGAGTAGGAAATAAATGTACATAATCTTGTACCTCCAATTTTAAGTTTATCTTGTACCATCATTCAACTAATCCATTTGTATTCTTCTTCTCAAAATATAATCCTTACTTCGAACATTTGATCAATCTCTTGACACACCTTTTCTTTATATCTTGGATTTTGTTGATAAGCTCTTTTATCTATAGGATTTACATCAAGTTTCAATTATATTTTTGTTTTACCTAATGATCTTGTGATTCCTTTCATTTAAGAAGAACTTATAGGAAACCGATCTTCATACTCTTTCAGAAATCTACTATCTGTGTCATTATATCATGATCCCAATAATCCCCAATCACATCCATTTTAGGATATTTTCTCTACCGATATTATATTTATTCATCTTTAATGGTTGTGAGTACTTGGGCGTAGTATGATTTATGGTTGTATCTTGTATTTCATGTGCCCCCTCAATCTCTTTAATCTATATTTTCTTCGAATCTTATTCTTCTCCAAACTCATCTTCTGCCACATGCCATTAGTGAACCACTTGATTGAGTTGTATCAACTTCTTATGAGATACTTAGATTACCTTTTATGAATAAACTGAATATTTATGTGAAAAATAAACTTCTTTATCCTACCCAAAATATCTCTTAGTGTAAAATCCTCTGATACAAAATCAAAAGTTGTACAAAACATATCCCTCATATTCCTACAATTACTTTTTTTCCTTCTAGTTTCTTCCTAATATAGTATCAAATCCTTTAAATCATATCAAGTGCATGGACAAACTCGTGGACCCATTATTCCTTAGGACTTTGTTTTTCCATCCACCTCTTTTTCACAAAATAAAATATGTTCCTTAGGGACATGAATTCCTTTATATCTATTTCTCAACTCCGCTTCCACCAATGGATGGAATCTAATACGTATATTTTCAACTACCTTACTCCAGTTGTTAGGCCCTTCATTATGAGATTTGCACCATCACGCAGACGTTTCTTTCATAATAGTATACATTGATTGAAACCTTGTTGTCCATGGCACTTTTTATTCCATTTGGTTTATGAATTCACCCACTACTCTGATTCCATTGAATTGTAGATGATCACATAGTTTTGTTCCTACCCAACACAAGGAATTAATTTTTTGTTCCTACCCAACACAAGGAATTAATGATTCTTGTGTATCTTTCACTAAACACTTCATACAATATTTTCTTCCATATTTCCATATCCTCTTCTAAATCAAGATCAAATGAACAAATACTACACCAATTGATCTCTCCCTCATCTGTGGGATTGACATAATCCTCCTTAGATCCTAAGATATTATAAATGTTTTCTATTTCCTAGTTCTCTATATCATCCCTCACTACCTATGAATATATTTCTCCTTCTTTAGGATCCAACAGAGAAACCAATCACATTAATTATGCTTTGAAGGACATAATCCTCTGCTTCAAATTCAATATAGAATTATTCTCAAAATTCCAGTCGATTCCCTACAAATATAGGTAGGGATATGATCCATCCAATATTTCAATCACTTCAAAGCATGCCATAGTTTTTATCCCATCAATATCAACTTCTACATTCTCCAATCTCCTTACTCAATAAACATGATATTAATTAGCTAATCTAAGATGAATGGGGGACCATACCAGCTTAGGTTTCCCAATCACTTCCCATGATTTTTTTGGAAAGATATTCACGTCGGGTCCTAAATCTATTATAACATCTTGCATTTCATGTCCTCCAAAATCTACCCTCATCTTAAATTCTCTACATGTTCTCCTTTTCTTGACAACACGTTGTACCTTCCTTTCAGGTAATGGTGCAACAATAGGAATCTATGCTTCTCATATAGCCATTATCTTTGTAAAGATCCGCATCATTCTTAGTTACTAAAAAATAACCAAATAACTTAACACAATAATAAATAAAATCACGTATTCTATTCTTTCAATCATTTTCTTAATCAACATCGTATCGAGGTTCTCATGCACACCTTTTTGCTCCTTCAACTTGTTCCTTTGCATCACACATGAACTATCTTTGTTGTGTAACATCAAATTTCGGTAAAGGCTTTAATGCCTTCCTTATTTTATCTTCCAACATTATTTAGCATAGCCACAATGATTTCTCTCTTCTTTAAAGTCTCCCCTACAATTAATTTACTATCCATAATCACTTTAACCACATTATTAAACTTAACATCATTTACCTACTTAATTATAAAATACATGATCAATTACCCACATAAACTTCAATACATGTATTAACGTATATCCATATACATTATCATATATTATCCAACCTAAAATTCTAATTTGAGGTGTGGGCGTTACACTTCCTCTACAAATAAAAAGCATAAGGAACAATGATCTTGTGCTAGGAAAAAAATCAAGCTTCTTCATGAAGCAATTATTACATATAATTATAAAACATGATCCAAATACCTAACTGAATCCCTAATACGTGAATATTACTTTATAAATTCCAAATCACTTATAGATAAATTTGTAAACGAAGATTTTGACTAATCTATTTGGAACGTATTTTTTTGAAAAGTATATAAAAAATAATAAGTAAATCACGTTCAAAAACAAATTGAAAAATCAACCTAGCATCATTATAGAAAGAAAAACACCCTCCAAAATTCAATACAAATATATTTCAATTATTTTTACACAAATCCAAATCATTAAATACCAAAAACATGTCAAAATTTTTTACACAAATCCATCCATTCCCAAACAAACCACATGAAAGGTATTTATTAAAAATACACCTGGAAAAATACCTTGGTATTAATGAACAAGTCGACTAATCCAAACCACAAACAAAGAAGGTGAGGTTTAATAAAAACATGATCGTAATTAAAAAATAGCTTCCAAGAAAAATCAATAAATATTCAATTGGGCAAAAGTGTAAAACAGACCCATGGAAACGAAATGAGTACATATAGGTCCCCAAGAAGGTGAGGTTTAATAAAAACATGATCGTAATTAAAAAATATCGAAGAAAAATCAATAAATATTCAATTGGGCAAAAGTGTAAAACAAACCAATGGAAACAAAATGAGTACATATAGGTCCCCATGAATATAATGGATGCATTATGAATTTATTGGATCTTATACAAGATACCCATCCACAATTAAATAAGGAATTATCAAATGTTTACACATGGGATTATTTTTAAAATCATTTAAAGAGGGAAGCACTAGTCACAAGGGTCTATTTTGTATATTAATTGAACATTGTTAAGGATGAGAGGTTCCTATGGAATTTGAAGATACTATACATAGGATATGATTTTTCATAACAAAATTATTAAATCTTTGTGGAGCACCAAGTTAACTTGGATTTTCCTGAAGATGATCCTAGCCGTGGATCGAAACAAGTCAAGCAACCTAACAACATAACTCAAATACTTTGGATTGCTAGAATTTCAACCGGTGTATTCTCACTATGTTCAGCTAGATTCTTTCTCTCTATGATAAGGATGCACTAGAAGCTATTAGAATATTTGAACGAATAAAATTGAAAATTACCCATAGGATCACTGACATGAATATCTATTTTTATGTGATTTCAACTTATAAAAATGATGGGAAATTTTCATTCTATTGTTTGAAGGCTCCTAAAGATGATCCTAGCTATGGCTCGAAACATGTTGAGAAACCTAACTACATAACACATATACTTTGGGTTACTAGAACCAATAATCAAGGTATGGAAAAACCAATAATTACACTTCTAGAACATGTTTTAAGTCTAGATTATCACTGGGTTGTCTAAGTTTAATGAAAAGGGGGTTCGAGGAACAAGCAAAGAAAAGGAAACAAGTTATGGAATCTATTGTTTTTCCAGGATATTTAGAAGCACTTGACAAAGAAAAATAAATAATAATTGAATCATTGAAGAATAAGATAATAATTGGGAAGCATCTTCAAAACAATATAGAAGAACTAAGGAAGTAGAAGGAGGAACAAGCAACCGAGTAGGCCAAGAAAATGAAAATAAGAGGCATGAAATTCGCCATTAAAGTGCTAACACAATACCAAACAAAAGGTGCATGGGGTTCACAAAATTCAATCATATTGACTGGGATGCCATCACCACCAAAACCAACACTAGTTGAAGAAGAAGAACAGAAAAGAGAAAAAACATCAAGAATAGTCAATGTAGTAACAACAAAATGACCAACAAAAAGCTAACAATACATAGAGGTAGTACCCCAAATGCATCCATCCCAACTAAATCATCCCCAAGCGAACAAAGATAACATTAGCCTTAGGATGCATTAGTTGGATCGAAGACAGAGCAAGTTTTGATGGAAACCCCAAAGAAAACAAAAGAAGAAACAAATGGGGATCACATGGAGAACAATTAGGGTTGTATAAACATAAAAAACAAGAAAAATCCATGGAAAAGTAGAAGAATTTGTACCTAAACATGCCTTTGATAAGGAAATAAAAGAACTTTACAAGACTGTCATCAAAGAACTTGAAAGATAATGGAGTAGTTCTAAAGAAATATTAAAAGAGAGAGTGCATAAGGAATAAAGAATGTGGGATACTTGTAAAGTGCTAGCACAAAAGGAACTGGTATTTTAACTTGAATCTCCTCCTTCTGATCCGGTCGATTGTATGAAAAACCTTTTGGTAAATGTCATTCATAACTAGAAAATATTCCTAAGGAAAAATGGGATGCTCAAATCTGACCAAACTATGGCCATATTGAAATCTAAGCATGATACATTTGAAAACAATAAGAAAAGATACTATTCTACTATGCATGTATGCAAATACACATGTCCAAACATAACTATTAGAAACAATAAAGTAAGCAAGAAACAAAACATGCTCATGTTGGAACCCCAAAGGTCAATTCAATGAGAAAATAAAGACAAGGACATGAGTAAATGGTTGCGCCTATAGGAAAAGGAACTAGGTACAAGACATGCACCTACAAGAACTTTGTTTCCATAATTTCCATTATTTTCAAACAAAACTTATTAACAACTTATTAGATTAAAGAACCATGGAGATCATCAATTTTAGAAATCAATGTGACTTAAATCTGGACAAGACTCCCTATGGAGAGCACTATGGAATGTTGTATGATGGAGGAAATCTGAGTTTTTAACCCAACCCAATCATGTAGTTTGGTAAAAAGATAGTATCTTAAAGGCACAAAACAACATTACAAAACTCCATAGGCATAGTGCTACAAACATTGCATGTGTGAAGTGTGGAAGGTATTGAGCTTGTACTTTTTAAGATTTTTTTTTCAATTCTATGTGAGAAAATTCTAATGGAGGGAACTAAAGAAAACATAAATTGTTTCATGGTCTAGGATGGGGTGACTTTTGAAGACAAAGAACAAGGTTTCTTCAATTATCTTTGGTTGGATAGTTCATAAACATGTTCATAGATGGCCTTGGCTGGTTTTTCACGATAAATCTTATTTTGAAAATTTATGATTATTCTACATCTTTTTTTTATTATCAATTTTAGTCTAAAGAATGAGTGTGAATAGTATGCACAATAAAAAATAATTATTCCAAAGTTTAGAAAAAAATATATTTATTTATTTAAAAATAATAGTAAAGAATTTCCTATAAATATTCTTTCATAATTATTTTGAAAACCTACTAATTATTCCATCATAATAAACTTATTTTATTTATTTTCATTCCATTGATATCAACAAAAGCATCATATTGATGTATTTCATTCAATTGATATGAACTAAAGCACAGCCACGAAATAAGTAATGGGTGAATGCTTATAAGCACAGCCACTCAATACAATATTAGTAAAGATCTTGCATCATTTTAAAATTAAACTATTAAAAATTATTATGAAATTCTATAAATTGTACGTTTCCCAGTTGCACGACAGCTTCCTCACACGGTTAAAGATAATAACATGAGTGTATAAATATATATTAAAATTAGTGCGACTACTGAGGTATTGATCTTAGTCTACCGAATAGAGTTATGTATTAAAATTATATGAATCCGACGAAGCACTGACCCACTATAAATATTTATGAATAGGAAGTGAAGAGTGAAACAAAGCAATGTTTTTTTAATGTTTTTTTAATTTCGACTGTGCTATATGTAAATAATTATCAAAGAAGTTTAGGATTTCATAAACAATACTGCCACATACGGCCACATCTTGCATGCTTGACACAATGCCCAGAAAATAAACCAACACTAGCCACAAATATAACCAAAAGAAATACATATTAGAAACTATTTTTCTGATTCTGAGCTGGGGCTCAGATCTCAAAAGCAATGCCACGCAAAACTCTACTTACCTTCTGAGAAAAAGATCGCATACAAGCGCCTGTGGTTCCACATCCAAAAAAAAGGAGACATGTTCCTGAAACAAAGCAACACATTCCTGGTTTTTTTCTCATTTTCATAGAATGTCCATTCAAATACAAGACTGAGAACACATTAATTTACAATAGTATGCACATTGCACAATGATTTCGATGGCACCTAAACCTGTCCATGCTCCCAGAGAAAGGCAGATAGATAGACTGCTCTGAACGGTAATATCATACACTAATGTCCATTCAAATACATGACTAATAAATTTACAATAAAATTCACATTGCACAAGGATTTCCATGGCACCGAAACCTGTCCATGCTCCCAAAGAAAAGTAAATAGATAGACTGCTCCAGAACGGTAACATCATGCACTAATGCAACAATGATGCCAATTCGAAAGAATTTCCAAGCATCATTCCGATGCTCCCATGGTTACGAAGAATATGTGTTGGTCAATGATATTGATTCACAAAACACTATCACTTGTCCATCTGTTAATGCATCTTCAGGTGGCTGTATCTCACTATAATCGTTAATTTGAGTAGTAGTGCAACTGCAAGTCCTCACTTGCCAGATGGGTATCTATTCACCAATCTTGTGCTTCTTAATATTAAGCACAACAACATGGAATGTCCCTCAGATTTTTCCAAATCGAAGATGAGGATGTCCTCCTCTTCTTCTGATAATTGCTCCTTCAGTTGAGCAATTGCTGCAGCAGTTCTGTAAGCAGTTACAACTAATACAAAGAAAGCCTCCATGAAACCCTCCCCCTTCATCATAGTGGAGGAGTTTTCCTTAACATGAAATGCCATTCTGTAAGAGGGCAGTTTAGATTTTCAATTAAAGAGAATGTCCCTCCCATTTGCCCAAATCGAAGATGAGGATGTCCTCCCCTTCTTCTGATGAGTTGCTCCTTCAGTTCAGCAATTGCAACAGCAGTTCTGTAAGCAGTTATATAGACACTCATACAACTAATTAATTTGCATAAAGCCTAATATACAGAAAGACTCCATCATCGTGGAATAGTATTCGTTAATATTGTCCTTTAAAGAGCCGTCGCTTAGCATACCGCTTAACGGTTCAATTGAAAAAAAGCAAAAGCTATTCAAGAAAAAAGCTATCCAACGGAAAAGCTATCAAAAGAGATATCCAAGGGAAAAGCTAGACTAGCAGTTCGAGTGGATGGAAAAGCTATCAAGTGGAAGGAAATGCTATCGGCCAGAAGTCCGAAATTTAAAAAAAAAGAAAGCTAAAATGGTTATAAATATTTATATCAGATTTGCCTCCTCCTCAATTCTCTCTGTCTCTGTCTTTGTGAGTGGTCAGGTAATAGAGATGGAGGCAACTGGATGTCATCTTTACTCCTTCCCATTTCTCTCTTTATCTCTGTCTGTGTGAGTGGTTAGGCCTGAGTGTGTTACTAGTGAGTAGTTGGGAATCTGCGTCTGAGTCTGTGTGTAATAGAGGAGGAAAGACTGGAGTAGAGTCAAGTATTTGATCAGACAAATTCTAAGGCGACGCAAGAAGCTTACATCTGAAGACGAATTCTAAGACGAGGCAGGAAGTTTACATCCAAAGAGATTCAGTTGGCTTTGAATTCTCGGATAGTCGGATATTCATCCATTCCAGAGACTGGATATGAGCAGGCCTAATCCTGTAGATAAGGGTTGCATGCCTCAACAACAACAGATCAGATTCAACAGAACCCATACCCGTCTGAGTACTACGTTCATCAGAAGTACTGGGCAAATGCAGACACGGGATCAACAATTTCATCACGTCTACTTTCAGGTATATGTTTTTTTCTCCGCTATGCTTTTCTCGTTTTCTTTATTCAACCTTGCCTTGAGAGCCAGTGCTGTTTTATATGGATAGAATAGAACCGCCTACCCTCCTCTCTCCACCTGTTTACCCTCTAATTATAAAAAAAATTTCCTCTATTTGAATCTACTCTTTGAGAATTGTATAAATTTCTGGATGATTCTGTCCCTAGGAACTGCCTGCCATTTGAGGAGGAGGTAAAGGCCTCACAAACCGACCAACTTTGGTGGCTCAAACCCAACCCCTAACCCTAACGATCGCCTTCTCTGAGCCTAACGGGGTTTCTTCTTCTGATAATTTCTTCCAGCGAGACTTTCGTTCCATTCCATGCTAAACCAAACACTCTTTTCTTATGTGCATATCTGTAGCTAAAATTCAATCCCTCTGTCTCCTTAGTTATGATAGGAACCACCATCGTTTTCGCAAGCTCGCTCTACTAAAACCCAAAACATAAACGCAGTTGTTTATTGTTTATGTTTTATTTTATAAACATCAACGCAGTTGTTTATTGTTTATTTTTTATTTTATAAAAATTATAGTTTAATGTATTCTTTACTTTAGTTTAGATGTATTGTTTATTTTGAAGATTATTATTAATTTTAATTTATGTTTTCAATTCTTTAGTTGATTACAATAATGTATTGTAATCTTTTTATGGTGTCTATTTTGTAATTATTTTATGATGGTGGTTTTATGACATTAGTTGAGAAGAGATGTTAATTTTATTATGCAATATTTATTAAAGTTAAAATTAAGATTTATGATTTATTTAACTATATAGATATTTTAGATGTATTTTTTACTGTATTGTTTATTTTGAAGATTATTATTAATTTTAACTTATGTTTTTAATTATTTAGTTAATTGGTTTGTAATTTTTTATGGTGTCTATTTTGTAATTATTTTATGGTGGTGATTAGACATGAGTTGAAAAGAAACTATTGGTTTACTATGCAACACTTATTAAAGTTAAAATTAAGATTTATGGTTTATTTAACTATATAGATATGCTCACATAAATTTGTATGATATATGTGATGCATATCATAATTATACATGCATTTATCTAAATTATAGTTCATTATATTATGAATTAATATAAAAATATATATATTTGTAACTTCCTTAACTAAATAGATATTTTCACATAAATTGGTATGATAGGTGTGTATCATAATTATACATGTATTTTATTGATATTGTAGTTCAATATATTCTAACTTGTAATAAAAAATATGTATATGTGTGCATAAGGAGGAAAAGGGGAGGAAGAGGGGAGGTGGAGGCAAGGGGGGAGGAGGCATTGTAAGAGTGGGAGGGGGTGATGGAGGAGGAGGAGGAGGCAGGGGAGGAGCTTGAGGAGGAGGAGCTGGAGGACGAGAAGGAGGAGGATGGGAGGGGCGGTAAAGGGGATGAGGAGGAGGGAGTGATGAAGGCGAAGAAGGAGGAGGGGAGGGGGAGAGGGCAACATAGATGGAGAGGGAGGAGGAGGGGATGAAGCGAGGGATGAGGTGGTGGAGGCAGGGGAGGAGGAAGAGGCAGTGGAGAAGGAAGAGGGGAGGAAAGAAAGGGGGGTGGTGGAGGAGGGGGAGCGGGAAGAGAGGAGGGGAAGGCGATGGAGGAGTTGGAGGAGGAGGAGAAGGAAGTAGAGGTAGAGGCGATGGAGGAGGGGGAGGAAAAATGGGAGGAGTAGTTGATGGAGGGGGAGGGAGAGGAGGAGGAGTATGAGTAATCATTAGAGGGAGAGGGAGAGGGGGAGGGGGAGGAGGAGGAGAAGGAAGTAGAGGTAGAGGCGATGGAGGAGGGGGAGGAAAAATGGGAGGAGTAGTTGATGGAGGGGGAGGGAGAGGAGGAGGAGTATGAGTAATCATTAGAGGGAGAGGGAGAGGGGGAGGGGGAGGAGGAGGAGAAGGAAGTAGAGGTAGAGGCGATGGAGGAGGGGGAGGAAAAATGGGAGGAGTAGTTGATGGAGGGGGAGGGAGAGGAGGAGGAGTATGAGTAATCATTAGAGGGAGAGGGAGAGGGGGAGGGGGAGGAGGAGGAGAAGGAAGTAGAGGTAGAGGCGATGGAGGAGGGGGAGGAAAAATGGGAGGAGTAGTTGATGGAGGGGGAGGGAGAGGAGGAGGAGTATGAGTAATCATTAGAGGGAGAGGGAGAGGGGGAGGGGGAGGAGGAGGAGAAGGAAGTAGAGGTAGAGGCGATGGAGGAGGGGGAGGAAAAATGGGAGGAGTAGTTGATGGAGGGGGAGGGAGAGGAGGAGGAGTATGAGTAATCATTAGAGGGAGAGGGAGAGGGGGAGGGGGAGGAGGAGGAGAAGGAAGTAGAGGTAGAGGCGATGGAGGAGGGGGAGGAAAAATGGGAGGAGTAGTTGATGGAGGGGGAGGGAGAGGAGGAGGAGTATGAGTAATCATTAGAGGGAGAGGGAGAGGGGGAGGGGGAGGAGGAGGAGAAGGAAGTAGAGGTAGAGGCGATGGAGGAGGGGGAGGAAAAATGGGAGGAGTAGTTGATGGAGGGGGAGGGAGAGGAGGAGGAGTATGAGTAATCATTAGAGGGAGAGGGAGAGGGGGAGGGGGAGGAGGAGTTAGTGGAGGAGAGGGGGGAAAATATGAGGATTTATAGGAGGGGAAGGAGGAGGAGGAAGAGGATGAGGAGAAGGAGGAGGTAGAGGAGGAGAGGAAGGAGGGGGAGGGGATGCGAGAGGCGGTGGGGGAGGAGAATGAGGAGAGGAAGTGGAAATAGGGAGGAGGGGGATACACAAGAGGGGAAGGGGGTCAAGGGGAGGAGGAGGAGGGGAAGGGAGAGGAGGAGGTAACAAAGGAAGGGGAGATGGTGGAGTAGGAGGAGGAGACGGAAAGGGAAAGATACAGTCACGTAAATATCACTAAGATATTTTCGACAAAGTTTATTTCATAAAAAATGGACTCCATACAAAAAAGTTATCGATATAACAAGTTGAAAGTAAAAGACCAATTTTCGACCTTCAATTTCCTATTTTTCGACTCCTAGCATTGGGATTGGAATAATCGAGGCCTTGATGTTATTTTTTGTTTGTACCCTCATGACTCTTGACTAACAACATCAGGATCAGAGATATCGAGTTGGAATGATCGACATTGGAAAATTTGAAAGGTCATTGTGTTGTTGTTGTGGAATCCTCACTCTGGTCTTTCGACATTCAGATTGGACCCATCAGGTTGGAGCAATCGGGATTGGAAATTTCGCTATCCAGAATGTTGGAGATGGATTTTTAACAGTCTAAATCAAAATTGATAAGGAAATGGACCAACAAATATGGAATTTTCTATAAGATCTTTGCATTTGATCCAATATTCAAGCATCTTGCTCATGAATTTGTTTCGGATTTTATCGTGCAAGATAATTTGGGCATGGAATCAAATTTATATATCAAATTAAGCATATTTTATATGGATCTAAACATACCAATTTGTGTCATTTAACATGCAACATGGGCATGGTCTAGAGGGAGGAGCTCAATGGAAGTCTTCAGACAGAGACAAAAAAAGTTTCAAACTGGTAGGATCAGACTATGTAGGTGTCTAATTCTTGAAGATACAACCTAGGAGATAAAGAATCTCTTATTGCATGGAAGAGGTATTGCATTGGTTAGTCACTTCTTAATGTATACAGTTAGAACTCGGAAATTGTCCAAGAAACTGATGTAATTTGATGCACTTGAAAAAATAATAGAATTGGTCATAAAGGAAGTGGACCCGAGACATAGGACTTCTAAGCTGAACTCCATTATCAAGTTATAGTCTTCACCTTTGTGGTTTTGCATTCTCTATTTTATTCACATAATTATGTCAATTATGTTTTCTTTAATTTTACGCCTTATTAAAAAGTTAGCAATAGGGAATGATTGACATATAATTCATTCTTAAGTAAAATATCTTGGAGATTTCATATTAGTACCAAATAGAATAAAAAGTGATACCAGGTTCTCAAACTCCCTAAAGAGGGGTGAAGTAGTCACACAAGACATAGGAATCCACCTTGACATTGATAAATAATAAAACGCCCTGAAGCTCTATTATAGTTGTTGCAATCCCAGGGTCGTGAGCTAATCTAAAAAATAACCCAATATGTTGCATCACTCTTATCATAACCATACAACTATCATGTCACATTTGCATCATCGGTAAACTTGTGATGTAATTTAACCACATGCTTTCCCACTCCTTCCCATAAATGCTAAATTCACTTGAGTCCCACATTGTACTGTAAGGTGTGAACCACTTTCTACTAGTTGCATTGGTCTGCCAAGTGCTAACACAAGACTCTATCTGTCTTCCCCTGTAGAGCTAAGAAATCATAGGTTGTATGAAAACCTCAAATAAAAAATCCTCTACCCTTCCAAGCCTAAGCATATCAAGAGTGAACTCTAGAGAATGAAGACTGGTCGTATCATATGTATTGACTCCCGTGATAGGTTGGATCGTGAATTCCATAAAAGAAAGTATTCCCAACCATAAAGAAGTCTCATCCTCTCCTTCACTTTCTTCCCAGAAGTATAACGGATCAATCACCCTCACAACTCTATTGAATCTTTGTATTAGGAACATTCCACCATACAAATGAATGTCTGGATACCACCACCAAATAGGGGGTCCACCTAACCCAAATCCTATGGAAAACTAATATACCATGATGATAATCATCGAGGTATCAATACAATCCTCTGGTAGAACCCAATTACTAAGAAATGACTCCAATCCTGCTAATCTAATCAGTTCCCACCAAACTACATGTAGACATTTTCTAACCAAAATACTATCAATGTGCTCAAGTAACCCATGGGGTATTCTTTTGCTAACTACTACATCTCCTCATGCAAGTATTGAGAATTCCCTGCCATATGCAAATCATGCACACACCTATGAACTCCCTATGAACTAATATAACCTCTATTGTGCACTATGTGCACCAATCCCATGGTGCAACTAAAATTCTTACATTGTGGCCAAAATTCCACCACATGTCTTAGATGAACCTTCCAAGCTACTTCTCTCTAAATCTCACCCAACCACTCATCGATCCTAGGTAAACTGCATTGGACCTCACCATGACCCAAGTGGTCTCTCTGGAGGGGATATTCCAAAACTCCATTGGACGTCACCATGTGCCACTATGCACCCCTGTATTCTGTTGCATATAATCATAACCTCCGGTGACATCCAATATCTTGTATGCATTGCTACCTCCAACAATTTTGTATCATAGTGTGTCTCCAAATATGGCATATACTTTTCCACCCAATTTATGGATGCATAAATTTCCCTACTGGATTTTCCCTTGGGAATATGGTCAACTACCCCCTTTGTGGCTAACCCTCTCTCCTCAATGACGTGCAACTCTAAATTCTCCCTGTGTAAAATAATTATTGGATGCTCCTCCATCAAATCATGAGTTCCAATCATGTATTTATGTGTCACTGTTGTCAAATCTAATGAAGTGTCTATTATTGAAGATCGAGCCAAGCTCACTTGGTAACTCAACTCTTTAACCTTCCTTAGCTTATCTTCTACGAAATTAATAGAAAGGTCTCTATCCATGAACAATTGCAAATAATCAAACTTTATCTATTCCAAATATTATTTTATGATGTGCAATTGGGTACTAGTGGCCCTTTCAACGACTCCCCTTTGTTTATCCTCCAATCAGGTCTTCTACATAAGGTCTTCAATAAACCTATCTGCACCTTCTGCTCTCATAAACACCTGCATAGTCTTCTCCTCTATGACCAATAGTTGGCTCTCCAAATCATGTAATGTCATCTCATTAGTATGGTGTGGGTCGTCACACAAAGGATCAATTGACTCATCTAGATCATTATCCTCATACAAGATCTCATTTATCACTTCATCCCCTTCATTGTCTTCCTCGTGAGAAATGAAATCATCCTCAACAATTAACTCATCCCATGCTAATCCCTCATCATGCTTAGGTGCACCTTCTCCCAACTCATCATCTCTGAGTACAATCATGTATGCATCATCATACATGTCATAAATAGGATGAGATGTTGAATCCATGTTAGCATCAATGTCTTCCATAGGGAAAGGATTTGGTTCCTCCACATCCATATAGTCATCATAAGCTTCTGCATCTTCATGTTCTTTTGATTTTGGAGTTGTATCATATGTATACTCATCCATTATGTTGATTTCATCATCCTCTCCTGCTATTGTTTGGTCTTATTTTATGCACAAATCCTTAGTATGAGTACATTCCTACTTCTCCTATTCTTCATGTCATATTTATTCCATTTCTACTCTAATATTTTAAGAGAATCCTCATCAAGATCCATGGGTGATCCGTTGGATATCAACTTGTGTGCATTAAAAGTTTATAAAGAATGCATTTAATCAGTTTACTTAATTCCTGGGATAACATTAACATCAATTGATTGCTTAAAATAGTAATGAACAGCAAACTAAAACAGGAATGAGAAAAACCAACACTGATAAACAGATATAAAGAATAAATAGAGAATCAGAGAGTCACAAACAGAAGTTGATAACGAAGTTCACCTCCTCCACCGAGCTACGTCTCCGGGTCCCTCTCCAATGGGTACCAATCCAATTAATATCTTTAAAAATGGTACAAAAATGGTTCTGGAATCAACTTCAGCAACTGTAAACAGAATGCTGTACAAATTCTTTAAGACCTCTCTTCTGGAAATCACAATTAGCCTTTGAAAGGTAAAGAAAGATAAAATATAACAAAGAATGTCAACTTCCACAGTAACAACATCTGGACACTCCACAGCAAAACTTTCCCCAGAGAAACGATGCTCTGCTCTGAACAATCTGAATCCCTCCTCCTCTTCAGTGGCTGGAATCCCCTATTTAAGCATTCAGTGGGAGGATAAGTAACGGATTCACCTCCCCCTTTCATCACAGCTGTTATCTTCTTTATTATCGTTACAACCATATACTAAAACTGAACCATGCAATCCCGCCAAATCGCTGCCCAAGCGTTATGTTACCACGACGTTCCATAACCCCGAAACGTTGCAACCAAATCCACGCACATATGTTGATTCACAACACGTTGCAATGACTTGCAATTAGGCTATGCCACATGTAACGTAACCGTTTGATGTCACCACTAACTCCACAAATGTCGCAGCAACCGATATACGTATGTCGCAGCAACTACGATATACATATCGCAGCATATGATTGATCTGTTTTCACAACATACCAGTCACAACATCCTCAGACGTCATAGCATCCTCAAACGTCACAGCATATATCTAGCTCCACGACGTCGCAGCATACGTGACCGCGCGGGCTTTTCACGAACCATTTGATGCTCCACTTGACGGTGCACAAACTGCACGGCCCATACATAATTGCGTGGCTTATGCACAACTGCGTGGCCCATGTGATAAGTGCGCAGCATGCAATAACTGTGTGGCCCATGCGATAAGCACGCACGATGTTTAGCATATGAGTTAAAAACATATGTGATGTTCTTTGAACCATAGATTAAAAACTATTGTACCATATTGGATCAATGTAATTTTTGAAGATGAATAATCCACCAGATCATTCCTCCCCACTGGAGAGCTTTGGACCACCAAAAGATTGAATCATTCTACGAGTAAGTGGGGGTACTGCTCCCTCACCTTTCCAATCTCCATCCATCTTGCTTTGCTACGATGCATGCCTTTAACCCCCACTCGAAGGTACTCAGCATTCCCCCTTCATGAAGTCCTTACATTTATGTCAAGAATAACATCATCCTGCAACTCTGTCATGTATTCAGGTGCCATATCATCAACTGAAGGAATCTGTATGGTAGTTTCCTCATCCATGATCATAGGAGGCTCATACAGTTTAAGATTATCAACAATGATTACTGAATAAATTTGCATGTATGGAGGTAAATTCAAGCGAAAAGCATTAGTACCGATCTTTTCCAAGATCTCAAAAGGACCATACCTAATAGGCTTAAGATTTTTACCTTCACCTTTCATTCTGTCTTTGGTGATATGTAACCAAACTCTGTCACCAACCTGAAATTGATGATCAACTCGATGCTTGTCATGCCTGGCTTTGTACTTTGCCTGGATCTTCTCCAACTGTTCCTGAACTGCCTGCTGCATCACTTGGATTCTCTGAATGAACCTTATAGCTTTATCTGCATCATCATGTCCATCCACTGCATCTCTTCCAAAAGAGAAGTCCATCGGTGTTTTTGGCAAATAACCAAAACAAGTTTCAAAAGGATATCTTTTCGTGGAAGAATGAACTGCATGATTGTAGGCATGATGTATATACTGCAACTGCTCATCCCAAAGTTTTGGATGTTTACTACAATATCCTCTGAGCAACTGAACCACTGTCCTGTTCACAACCTCTGTTTTCCCATCGGTCTGTGGATGAAAAGTTGTACTTTTCTTCAGTTTAGTATCCATAAGCTCCCATAAATTTGACCAGAATTCCCCCAAGAAATGGGAATCCCGATCAGATACAATAGACATGGGTAGCCCAAAATGTACCCAAACATTCTGAAAGAATAGATGAGCTGTTTTTTCAGCAGTGATCTGTTTGTTACATGGCATTAAGATACACATTTTGCTGAATCTATCCACAACAACATATAGGTAATCATGCCCTTTTCTAGACATAGGTAGTCCTCCTACAAAGTCCATAGAAATGCTTTCCCAAGGACGAGAAGAAACTGGAAGAGGTGTGTACAAACCCAATTTCCTATTGCTAGGCTTACTTGTTGCACACATAACACAACCCCATATATATTTAGCTACAGTTTCTTGCATCTGAGGCCAATAACAATGATTCTACAATAATGACAGTGTTTTACTTACTCCAAAATGTCTTGCAATTAATGAACTATGTGCTTCTTGAATCACATGCAATCTCTCTTTCTCTGGAATACAAAGTTTACCAATATAATACAAGAGTTGATTATGCACATAATAGTTCTCTTCCTGTTTACCATGTATTAGTGATGCATATACTTTCTTAAAATCTTTATCTTCTGCATACTGTTCAATATAACTTTCATGTGTTAATGAACTGTTTTGAAGAATGATTGAAGCATTTGTAGGAGGCCTTGATAACATGTCTTCTACCTTATTATGAATTCCCTTTTTGTACTTAATTACGAGATGAAAGTGTTGCAAGAATCCCATCCATATTAAATTCCTACTTTGTTGTATTTTAGTTTGAGATTGTAAATATTGAAGTGGCTGATGATCAGTATGTATGACTGTTTCTTTTCCCATGATATAATGTTTCCACTTCTTCACACTCTGTACTAAAGCATACGACTCTTTGTCATAAGTCGAATAGTTACTTACTGCAGTAGAGAACGTTTCTGAATGGTAACATACTGGCTTCCTCCCTTGCATCAAAATGGCTCCCATGGCAAACCCACTGGCATCGGTTTCGATCTCAAACGACTACTGCAAATATGGCAATGTCAGAACTGGTGCTATGCTAATCCTTTCCTTCAAAGTTTCGAAGGCTCTCTAATGCTTGCCTCCCCACTAGAAAATTTCGTTAACGCTTTTCAACGCATGTAATGGAGCAGCAATGGAAGAAAACCCAGAAATGAATTTCCTCCAATACTGAATTGCACCCAGAAAACTTCTGACTTCAGTAACGGTGTTAGGCCGTGGCCAGTTTATAATGACAGCAACCTTGGCTGGGTCCACTCGCAGGTGGCCTCCACCAATAATATGGCCCAGATATACTAAAGAAGTTTTAGCAAATTCACATTTAGACATTTTTACATAAAGCTTCTCTTTCCTCAATATATCTAAAACTTTCTTCACATGTACAGTGTGTTCTTCCCAAGTTTTGCTAAACACAAGGATATCATCCAGATATACAATTACAAAATCATCAATGAATGAACGAAAGACATCATTCATGACCCGCATGAAAGTAGCAGGTGCGTTACAGAGCCCGAAAGGCATCACAAGCCATTCATACAAACCCTGTTTTGTTTTAAAAGCTATTTTCTAGGCATCATTTTCAGCAACACCGATTTGATGATACCCACTACACAAATCCAATTTTGTAAAGTAAGTTGCATGTTTCAACTAATCAAGCAAATCATCAATGCGGGGAAGAGGATACCTATTTTTAATGGTGATTTTGTTAAGGGCCCTATAGTCGATGCAAATCCTCCAAGACCCATCCTTATTTGGAACCAAGACTATCGGGGAGCCACAAGGAGAAGTGCTTGGCCGGATGACCCCCTTCTCAATCAGCTCCTGAACCTGCTTCTTGATTTCCTAATTCTGCATCACAAACATCTGGTACATAGCTATGTTCGGGAGTGGCACATCCTGCTACAAATGTATCTCATGCTGAATCTCTCTCTTTGGTGGCAACCCTTTCGGATCTTGAAACAAATCATTATACTCAGAAATGATTTCAATCAGTTCATATTTATGCTTAGGGTAACATCCTTCAAAATATCTAGAGATCTCATCATTTTTCACCTTAACCATCATTAACACAAAATTATTACTAGCATTTACCAGCCTCTTCATTTGTCCTGCAGAAACTATTGCTAGATTGGTTTTTGTCTTATGTGCTCATACAATATACTCTACACCGTCTTTAAAAAGATGATACTTATTCTGCTCTCTATAAAAGACTGCTTTCTGGTCATACAAATATGGACTCCCAAGTACAATTCCACAAATGTCAAGTGGTACTACATCTAGTTCTACCTCATCCATGAACTTTTTAGTAATGGCAAACTTCAATACACATTTCTTTGTAACTTGCAATTGTGTATCATTAGTAACCCAACCAAGAGGATAGGGTTTTTCATGAGGCATAGTAACTAAATGCAATTTCTTAACCACTTCTTCTGATATCAGATTTACTTGTGAACCACTATCAAACAATGTATCAATCTTTGTGTGATTTGTAATGACACGAACATGAAACAGTGCACTTCTATTTTTATCATTTTGCTTAGAAGTAGATGGAATATTTGTACCTGCACTAGATTTTGCATCAATGGGAAGTGAGATACTTTTATTCTTACCCTAGATTCTGACAGCTGTAACCTTTGTTTCATCACCTAAGTCGGATCCCAAGTCTTGAATAACTGCTGCAGTAGCTTTTTCTTTGCCTTTATCTTTGTTTCCTCCGTACTTCTTTGGCCTTAACTCCAGATGAAGTTTCCAACACTTAGAGACATCATGTCCCTTCTGACAATGCGAACATGTAGGCTTTTCACCCTCTTTCTTAATAGTAGCCATCTTCTTTTGTCCCTTATCTTGACCTCTTGATTTGCTGTCAAATTTAAATGATTTCTTCACAAAAGTATCATTAGCATGCTTCCCCCTAGCTTCTAAATGTGTAGCTTGAACACATACATCATCCAAAGTACTGGGGTTAAACATCAACAAAGTATGTCGCAAATAAGAATGCATGCCACCAATGTACTTAAGAAGAGTTTCTTGCGTATCCAATGCAACATTCAATGCAATAGCCCTCTTTCTAAATTCATGAGTATATTCCGGAATGCTTTGTCCTTTAGCTTGTCTAAAAGTTTTCCAGCTCATTATTAATTGTTGCATGTGACCTAAAGGATAAAATTGCTTTCTTAACACTTCAAT
>LPNX011194227.1:126054-163128 GCA_001517045.1 Pseudotsuga menziesii | reverse complement strand
TCCTACTCCTTTACCCTTTTCTTCCTTCTTCACTTCTGCATCCTTGGATGAAGATCCTTCTTCTTTCTTCTTCCTTTCTGCTCGCTCATCGAGTAGAATTTTCATCATGGCTTTCATGCTCATAAAAGCCTCCAAAAACTCAGTTTCAGAAATAACAGGTTTTTCCCGTTCTGCATGTCCTTCTTCTTCCCCTCGTGGAGAAGACATGTTTCTTGAGAATGTTCTCCTTGAGCCAATCTCAGGGTCTCCTTCAATTAATTCTCCTTCAATACGCTTTAACCTGGACCTGGTAAGCATTCACAAACTTGCACCGGCAGTTAACCTGCTCTGATACCATAATATGATCCGTTGGATCTCAACTTGTGTGCATTAGAAGTTTATAAAGAATGCGTTTAATCAATTTCCTTAATTCCTGGGATAGCATTAACATCAATTGAATGCTTAAAACAGTAATGAACAGCAAACTGAAACAGGAATGAGAAAAACCAACACTGATAAACATATATAAAGAAGAAACATAGAATCAGAGAGTCACAAATAGAAGTTGATAACGGAGTTCACCCCCTCCATTGGGCTACATCTCTAGGTCCCTCTCCAATGGGTACCAATCCAATTAATCTCTTTAAAAATGGTACAAAAATGGCTCTGGAATCAACTTCAGCAACTGTAAACAGAATGCTGTACAAAGTATTTAAGACCTCTCTTTTGGAAATTACAATTAGCCTTCGAAAGGAAAAGAAAGCTAAAATATAACATAGAATGTCGACTTCCACAATAACAGCATCTGGACACTCCACAACAAAACTTTCCCCAGAGAAACGATGCTCTTCTCTGAACAATTTGAATCCCTCCTCCTCTTCGGTGACTGGAATCCCCTATTTAAGCGTTCAGTGGGAGGATAAGTAACGGATTCGCCTCCCCCTTTCATCACAGCTGTTATCTTCTTTATTATCATTACAACCATATGCTAAAACTGAACCATGCAATCCCACCAAATCGCTGCCCAAGAGTTATGTTACCACGACGTTCCATAACCCCGAAACGTTGCAACCAACTCCACACACATATGTTTATTCACAACACGTTGTAATGACTTGCAATTAGGCTATGCCACATGTAACGTAACCGTTTGATGTCACCACTAACTCCACAAATGTCGCAGCAACTGATATATGTATGTTGCAGCAACTGATATACGTATGTCACAGCAACTACGATATACATATCGCAGCATATGACTGATCTGTTGTCACAGCATACTAGTCGCAGCATCCTCAGACGTCGCAGCATCCTCAAACGTCGCAGCATATAACTAGCTCCATGACGTCGTAGCATACATGACTGCACGGGCTTTTCACGAACCATTTGATGCTCCACTTGACGGTGTGCAAACTGTGTGGCCCATACATAACTGCGTGGCTTATGCACAACTGCGCGGCCCATGCGATAAGCGTGCACCATGCGATAACTGCGCGGCCCATGCGATAAGCGCGCACCATGTTTAGCATATGAGTTAAAAACATATGTTATGTTCTTTGAACCATAGATTAACAAATATTGTACCATATTGGATCAGTGTAATTTTTGAAGATGAATAATCCACCGAATCAATGGGCCATATTTTGTACTTGTAAATACAATACTCTCGAAAAGGTGCAATTGCATGTGCCTTATCTTCCAACGCCAAATATTTCTTGAAGCAAGAGGTAATGTCATCCTGACTTTGTTCCTCCTGTGATTTTATGGGATGATCTTGTGTTTTTGTGGGCTTCTCCTCAAGGAATGTTGGAAACCATGGTATAGGAATCCTTTTGCTCCCCATCCCACCTTCTAACCATAAATGTCTCATGCAATCATAAGCCAACAACTGTAGTAATATCTCAAATCCAACAATGCTAAAAAAAATCATGTAACTTGTATATGGGATTTCGTCAAATACTTTTCCTAATCATAGTTGTAGCTTACTATTTTGATCCAACTATTGGGAAATGCATGATATAAGAAATTCTGAAATATTTCATCAAACACTTCTGTAGGATAATGCTAATTGTTAAATCCTCCCTGTAAATATATTTGAGAATATAGTGGGATTTATTTTCTCATTTGAAATGTGACTTAAATCAAGGATTGTCACTTAGAATTCATTACAATGTATATAAAAGCACATAATTTATTCCAAGATTTACCAAAATTTGCATAAATATAATATATATAACAGCATTCACTCTCTGGTATGATTATAACATTTTAAAAAGTATTGTAGATGACTGTTTGGTACACATATACCCACCAAAAGAAAGATACAAATATCAGTGATTTACAAGAGTATTTAGAAGTCCTTAAGTTCCAGTGGCTATAGATGATTGTTAGTCAATTTTTTTTATGGAAGTAGAGAATGAAGTCCTCCAACTGTATGCTCAATCTCCTTGTACCCTAATCTTCCCTCTTCAACAGTAGATATTACCTAGCAAGGTTACTCATTGCCCAATAATATTATAAACTCTAGAAGCATAGAAATGCAATGTATGGATACTATAGGTGATGATGAACTATTGCTATGGATACTATAGGTGATGATGAACTATTGCTAATGAAATAACTCCATCTTCCATAAGGAACTTGATCTAGCAACAAAACTCTGTGGTTTGATTTGGCATTGATGCAAGAAGAAACCCCATCCATAGTCACAATGTGGCTAATAATGACCACTCCCTTCACTTATGCACTTGGATCCCTCTTGATTAATGAGATTTCCCCCCTTATTAACTCAACAAATCATTTCAGAGTTTGAATCGACCTCCCTCATAACCGTGAGGCCAATTGATGCTAATATCGTCCAAGCAAAAATGAACTCCACCTCTTTCTTATTGTATAGAATACATGAGATCAGACTGTCATGACATGGGAAGATCAACCCCTTGGAGAGATTCCTGATCCCCTTGGTTACATGGAACTCCTCCAAAGATTCCCATGTCCTACCACTCATGGTTGTCCTCTTCTCCAAGATTGTGTCTCTCAATATTTGGTCATGGCTCCTTCCAAAGCCACTCAATTTATTCCTTAACCCACGAATCTCTTCCACGAATGTGTCATGACCTCGCGTGGCCTCTTCCAAGCCCCTATGTCCTTCCTCAATTTGGCGACTTTCCCTCAATGGTGATTCATCCTCCACCGAGCCTCATGGCTTTCTTAAATTCAGTTGTTTATGCTATTCTAAAATCCTACGTACTACTCTCAGCCCCTATGCAATAGATGTGACCTTTCTCATGAGTCTCGACCCACAATAGTTCAACTTCTCTCAAAAAAAGTGTGTGCCTAAGCTTCTCGACCTACCCATATGTGGCCATGAATCAACGATGAAGAGGCTCTCTCTTCCACAAAATAAATGGATATTTTTCACCCCGTCGCAAGGTATGCCAAATAACCACAACCCTCGCATCCCTCACAATTAGCAATTCTATCTAAGTTGAATTCGACCTCTTCTGACAGAAATCTCCAATAAGTTGCAAAACCATAATTTCAGATCACATGCAGAGATGAAGATCAGTGGAAACCTTGAATAGATTTCCCCATGTGGATGGACGTAATATCTATAGCTTTGATACTACTATGATGTTCCCACTACAACTACTTTGCAAACAATTCATAGATTCATTCTAACAAAGACATTTCAAAAAATATTTTGCAAACATACCATAATTATATGGACAATGTAAGCATTTTTTTTACCAATGGAATAAAATTACAAGCTTTTATAGATGCAATGGCAATTGAAAACACACAATAATCCAACTAAACATTGGGAATATTCCATGACTCTTCTACTACTAAGTGAATGCTCAAAATGATTCCAACCCTAAAGATGAAGCTCACATAAGATCTTGGATGGATCCTCCTCCGTGTCTAGCTAGGGTGGATATCTCACCATCGAAATTGGACCCTAATGGGTGGATGGAGTTTTCCATCCTAAAATAGAAACTCTATACTAACTCCCAGATGGTCTCAATAGACAATGTCCAAAATAAATAAGCATGCCCCTATGAGTGAGACCTCTTCTCTTTTTACTTCTCAATTGGTGCCAATACCATAGGTGAATACCACGTGTCACCCAAAACCACTAACTACTTTTGTAGGCACAATTCACTTTCTAAGATAAGTGGTCCCATTATAAATCCGAGATGTAAGCATGTCAATGTAATAAATCATCAATTAATTATTAAATATATATAAATATTATCTATTATGATAATACTTTAAATATGCTACCTTACAAGTGGTATCAGAGCTTAGGCTCCGCTCTACTAAAAAATATTCTTGGCCATTCTCCTCGTCACTACGCCCATTTTTCTCTCACTCTTCCATTTGATCCCCATGCATTCACTCTCACGTTCCATTCCCCATTCTTCCTCTTCATTCCAAAGTTCCCATGTTCCCACTCACTATCCCACTCTTTCTCCTTCGGCAGTCTCCTGCCATCTCCATCCATTTATTTTCTGGTTTCACTCCACGCTACCCAACATTCTGCTACTCTCTCGATCGTGAGTGACCACCCAACATTCCGCTGCTCTCCCATTTTCTAAAATGTCGACACATGCACCCATATATCTCCTTCCTCCACACCTATGCTTCAAATCTCTAGGATCTCAGTGCACTCTCATTTCCATTCCCCTATGCTTCAAAGCTAAGGCTCTCACTTCTTCATATACCTGTACTCTCCCCTCGTCCATCTACCATCTGCTCCAACACTCCATTCCCTCTCGCCACTCCCTGCGCACATCCACCTCCACATCCCATGCATCCCTCTCCACCTCCTCGACCTACTCTCATTTCCATCCCACACCCCCCACACTCCCAATCACCCTTCACACTCCATCGCCCATCTGTTGTCCCAATCACCATTCACGCTCCCTTCACCATTATTTGTGTCCATTCCATTCTCTTGCGCCCTCTCTGTAGCATCTTACCCCTCAACACCTGTGTAGTTCTCCTACGCTGACCAAATCTTCTCCAACAAAGCCACCCAATCATTTCTCTCCCAATCGCCACCTATCCACCACTGCCATCCAGTTGCCCCCACTCCACATACGCCCCATTCCACCACGCCTGTGCTTCCTCTACCTCACCCTTCCTCCCCTTCACCTTCGCCTACCACTCCACTCCTGTGGTGCTCCACTCCATGTAAACCCTATTTGTTATAAAAACAAAAATTAATAATAATATACCATTTATTATATTAATAATTGTTTTTATAATTTAAATTCTAAGATTATAATTATTATTGTAATATTTTAATAAAAAAACTATATATTAAAACATATATATAGTTTATAAGAAGAATAGTAATAATAATAATATTAATTAATTAATTAATATTTACTATTATAAAAACAAAATTGAAGACTTTGTCTAAGACAAAATGGTCTTCAATGAAGGCGTTTATGGGTTCTTTAAAAGAAATAAAAAAACTTAAGAAATTAAAAAGGATTTAAAATTGGAGATTAAAGAAATCAAACCCAAAGCTTGAAGCGAAAATATCAGATATCGACGTGGCAGCATAAGTTCTACATGAAGATATAAAAGAATTAGTTGAAGAACTAAAAATGTTGATAATACAACGACCAGAAAAGAACCTAAGATAGCAGAAGCGGTTACGCCCCCAAAATTTCAAAAAAGAAGAGTTGGAAATTGATTTTGCATCCACGATAGAAGAAGATGGAATCAAGGAAGAAGTTGTTGCAACTTTTGAGTGCTCAGGCCGAATAGAAATGACGTATGCATTAACAATCACGTCATAAGAAGGGATTCCTATCATAAAGGAACAAGCTATGTTGACTCCCAAGTTCTCAAGTCAAGCAGAGTTGGGGTTTGCATCGGCACTCATGACAAAAGAAGGGACTACGATTAGAAAAGAAGAAGATGCTATGAATTCTGAGTTCTTAGGTCAAGAAGTGTTGGGATATACACCCTCGATAGAAGAATTATTTGTGACTCTCGAGTTACCAAGTGAAGAGGAACAAGGGACTACTGCAACTCCTACATATTCAAGTAGGGATTCATATAAAATTGCTACTACCCCTAGGAAGGAAAGGAAGCTGGAAGAAGTTGTTAGGCCGAATAGAGATGGTTTCTGCATAAGAACTCACGTTAGAAGAAATCATTCCTATCATAAAGGAGCAAGTATATATGGGGTCTGCATCGGCACTCGTGATAAAAGAAGGGGCTACGATTAGAAAAGAAGAATATCTTATGACTTTTGAGTTCTCAGGTCAAGAAGTGCAGGGATCTACACCCTCAACAGAAGAAGTAATTGTGACTCTCAAGTTACCAATTCAAGAGGAACAAGGGACTACTGTGACTCCTATGTATTCAAATAGGGATGAATATAAAATCAGTGCTACCACCAGGAAGGAAAGGAATCCTGACTGACTGACTCCTTATACCGATCCTCACAAAATATCCATACCATTAGACACCAAGTGGGGTAAGAAAAGACATCCCAACTCTAAACGTAAAAATGTGATACTTAAAGAAAAGTATGCACGCCTACCGGAATTTCTTTGTGGCTTCTTACAAGGTAGGGAAGCAAAGCACATTAATACGACGGTTCTAGAAAAATGACTTGTTAAGAAATACGATAACATGGAGGATGAAACAGAAGAAGTAAAAGCAAGGATATGAAAGATCAAAATGATATTGACAATCACAATGTCAATATCAATCGTAAAGAAAATGGTGTTGTCATAGAAGTCAATGAAGTCAATAGAGTCAATGTTAACAACAATTATGAGAGAATTGAATTTGTATAAGAATGCAATGATGAAAATAAAAGTGTTAAAGATAACCTTAATCATGATAATGTAGAAGAATGAAGCCCAAAGGATGGTGCGACAAATGATGAGATGAACATTCCATTTGTAGTCACAACTCAAGATGTCCTAGAATTTGAAAAAGTTCGCAGAGAACAAATAAAGACAAGCTTGGCAGACAAGGAGGTAAGTACATTACTAGTAGTTGCCACTATAGATAAGAAAAACATATCAAAGCATGCAGAAATATCAAAAATATACATCAAAATAGAAGGTCAAAAGAACACCATCGAATTAGAAGCTTAGAAGAATACTTTATATAGTTGTTATGTGTTCATCTACAGAATCATATGCAAGAAAAGATTTGAATGGAAATGCGACCAAATATTTCAAGAACTACTAAACCGTGGCACAATTATTCATGGCAAGAATTCCAATTGTAGCACGCTCATAAGAAGATTCATGGACAAATATTTTCAGAGCAGGATGACTTGTAATATACCTAAATATGTATTACTATCATTATTAATTAATTAACAATTCGGTTAATTTGTATAATGGTCAAAGGTCACCTGTTTTTAAGGTCTGATCATTCATAGGTTAGCTTCCATATATAATGTAAGCCCATCAATGAAATAAATTATCAATTCAATAATAAATATATATATTATCAATCACGATAATAATGTAAGGATGAACCCTTCAATAAAATGAGACAATAAATGTGATGATCCTCATGGATTAATCATAATGTCATTTTCTAATGAATTGTGATTTCACCTTTAGGGAATCGATGATCAAGAAATAACTTGGGAAAAGTTGGAAACTGTGCTTGGTAAACGCAATGAAATTCAAGGGCACTAGCTTTAAAATTAGTTGATTACCTTAAATCTAGGTGATTTATCTAGCATACAAGACTATTCGTCTCAGTATAAGATCCTTAGACCCTTACTTGATGAATGTGGAATAAAAAGTAAAGACGAACAATGCATTTTTCATATTGTTTCTAATATTGGACATGCCTATTATGTTTTTGTATCTACATTTTAAGAATATTTGGGGATTCACTATAAAAATCCCACCATTGAACCTTTTTGTGATTCCTTTATTAGAGAATAAGTCAATCTCATACATCTTGGAATAATTAGGAATACAGATACTTTTAACAAATCCATATTGGTAATGACAGAAATCCCAAACGCCTCAAGAAGCAACATCCTTGCAATAATAAGAAAAACAAGGGTACCAAACCCCCTCAACTGATCAATCCTTCCAAAGATGACAAAGGAACCAAATAGAAAGGTAATAAAACTAACCATCATCGTGAATTTTTTGGAAAAGATAATCATGATGAATATAAATGTTTCAAGAGTATGGAATCCTTGGAAGAAACAATGAATAAGCACAACATCAACCTTGATTTGTCTCTAGAATCTACTTCTTAAGGACATGCGCTTTATGCTTTTGGTTTTTCCTTTAATGCATCTTCTTCTTGTTCTTCAAATTAGTGGCTCGTTTATTATGGAGCATATTATCATATGGCCGAAGATAAAGACATATTTTCTACTATGAATGAATGCAACACCAAAAAAATATTTGTTGGTGATGATAGATCTCTTAGTGTTGTAGGATCTGGAACAATTCGGGTACATGGGGGTCAGTTTAATGATGTATTATGTTTTCCAAGAATTTCCTATAATTTTTTCTCATTCTATCAAATCACTCATCTTGTGAAGGTAATACTGTAACATTTACACTTCACTGAGTTGTATTCAAGGATTCCAAACATCCTAAGCATTCCATTGCCACTGGAATTGTTGATGATATTACTAGGTTGTAGAAATTTAACAACTTTGGGTCGTCAACTTTTCGCTCAGGTTTTGTTGCTCATAGTGATGACCTAAGCAAACTTTGACATGAACGATGTGGTCACTTAAATTATTGCTCATTGCAACACTTATGCAACAAAAATATGGTGACATGTCTTTTGATGGTATCTTATAGGAACAATGTTTGTTTTGATTATGTACTCGGATAACATCAATGGGACAATTTCGACAAACATGCCTCTTGGCATGCCTTTGCCCCCTTTCATCGTGTGCGTAGTGACTTATGTGGTCATCTTCCTTCTAACTCCTTTTTTGGATTCAAATATTTCTTAACTTTTGTTGATGACTACTCTAGACACACTTGGGTTTATTTCCTAAAACTTAAGAGTGAAGTATTTGGCACGTTCTTGGCCTACAAGGCACTTGTCAAAAAACAATATGGTCATCAAACTCTTAAATTAGATATGATAATGGGGGAGAACATGTTAACAACAAGTTCACTACTTTCTGTATTGTACAAGGAAACCAACAACAACACAATGTTCCATATACACCATATCTTAATGGTGTAGATGAAAGGAAGAATCACACCATAAAATAAATGGCTAATTGTATGCTCCAAGCTAAGGGCTAAGTCTCCAATTTTTAGTTGAAGCCGCAAATTGTGAAAATTACATAGTGAATCACTCTCCCATTAATTCTTTACAATGTGGCACACTAGAAGAAGCATGGATTCAATTTAAACAAAATGTAAGTCACTTCCATTTGTTTGGAAGTGAAGCATGGGCTCATATTCCTAATGAAAAATGGAAAGCATTGCATCCTAAAAGTGAAAAGTGCATATTTGTTAGATATTCTGAAGATGCCAAATGTTATAGAATTATTCAACTGAATTCCAAATATATAATTATTAGAATAGATGTTAAATTTGATGAAAATATATCAGCTTGTGAGAAACAACACAATGTTCCATATGCACCATAACTTAATGGTGTATATGAAAGGAAAAATCACACCATAAAAGAAATGGCTAATTGTATGTTCCAAGCTAAGGGGCCAAGTCTTCAATTTTATGTTGAATCCATGGCTAAGTCTTCAATTTTAAGTTGAATCCATGGCTAAGTCTTCAATTTTAAGTTGAAGCCATACATTGTGAAAATTACATAGTGAATCACTCTCCAATTAAATATTTACAAGGTGTCACACTAGAAGAAGCATGGATTAAATTTTAAAAAAATGTAAGTCACTTCCATTTGTTTGGAAGTGAAGCATGGGCTCATATTCCTAATGAAAAATGGAAAGCATTGCATCCTAAAAGTGACAAGTGCATATTTGTTGGATATTCTGAAGATGTCAAATTTTATAGAATTCTTCAACCGTATTCCAAATATATAATTATTAGAATCAATGTTAAATTTGATGAAAATGTATCATCTTGTGAGATTAATTCGATGTGTGTGGCATTGGTAGCTTGTGAGCCATTTTCGGTGCTTGTGTTATCTTCTACTCCCGATTTCCTTCACATAATTCCTACTCCAACTTTTGATGGTGACAATGAGGTTGAAAATTTGCCTCTGCCTACTCATTTTCCTCTAGTTGTACTAGCACAACCGCTTCCTTGATGGGATCATTCAACATGCAAAGTGGCTGGTGATATTTTCGGTGATCCCAAAGATCAACCTCAAACACATTCTTAGTTCCAGTGAGGTACTTCTATTTGGTTCAAGTTTCACAGAATCGCTATAGAGACACATTTGCAGAAGCTTAAGGGAATCCATATTGGGATGAAACTATGGATAAAGAGTATCAGTCCTTAATGGAAAACAATACTTTGGATATTCTACCTCTCCTAAAAGGAAGAAAACTTGTTAGATGTAAACGGGTCTATAGAACTAAGTATTCATCATATGAAATTATCGAAAGATTTAATCTTTAAAGATGTGGAGGGAAGAAAAGCATACAAATTCTTTAAGTTAAACATAGATTACACCACAACATTCACATATAAACACAGAGATTTACCCTTGAAACCCTTATTTGGGAAAACCAACAAACCTTGGAGCCACACCTCCAATTTTCTCATAATCATTATGAATCCCTCACAATACAATATAAGTATTTTGTACCCTCCAATACCCTGATCCATTAACCCATATTAGAAAAATAGACCCCAATCCATTAACCGAGATTAAATTACATATTTTTAGAAAAAAATCCAAAACTATCCAAAAGTATATGCAACAGACAAAAGCACCTCCCCTCCGCATGCACATGCAAAAAATATAACATATACCCAACATTCTCCCACTTGTTGTTTTCTTTGCATAGAAATGATTCATGTACTTATAAAGTCACAGTTTCAGGGCATCAATTCCCATAGATTCTCTACACCAAGAGAACTTCTTTGTATTGATAGTCTTTGTTAATGAGTCTGCAACATTTTTCAAGGTGTCAACCTTCTCCAGTAGCACCTTCTTGTCTTCAACCATATCTCTCACAAAGTGATATTGCACATCAATATGCTTTGTTTTAGCATGCTAAGCAAGGTTATTTACTAGGAATATTGCACTTTGGATATCACAATCTAGCCTTACAACTTTATCTACAAACCCAATATCTAGACACAATCTTTGCAACCATATAGCTTATTTTCCTGCATGAGTGGTTTCCATGTATTCCCTTATGTAGTTGAAAGTGAAACTACATGGTGTTGCTTGCTCATCCAATTGATAGCTCCTCCAAATAGGTTGAACACATACCCACTTGTAGATATTTTGCGATCAAGTCTCCATCCTAGTCTACATCAAAAAATCCATGTACACTTATTACTTTGTCTAGTCTAGGTCTTACTTGGTAGCAGATTGCATAATTTGTGGTGCCACACAAATATCTGAAGACCCTCTTTACAACTATCCAATTCTCCTTTCCTAGTTTTGACATATATCTTCTCAAAACTCCCACTGCATGAGTAATGTCTGGTCTGGTACAGACCATTGCATACATCAAACTACCGACTGCAGTGGAATATGGAACTCGTGACATATTTTCTTCTTCTTCCAATGTCTTGGGACACTGCTCTATAGATAACTTTACATCTACATGAATATGAACCTTGGACGACTTACTTTCCTGCATGTTAAATATCTGTAGTATCGTCTCAACATATTTTCTTTGATTTAAATAGGTCATCCTATTTGCACAGTCTCTTCTTATCTCCATTCCTAGAAAGAAGTTTGCAGCACCGAGAACTTTCATATCAAATTTGGAGGAGAGCTGAGACTTCACATACTTTATAACATCTTTGTTGTTTCTAATCAAGAACATGTCATCAACATACAGTGCTATGTTAATGAAGCGATCACCAACCTGCTTGGAGTATACACAGTGATCAGCTTTGCTTCTCACAAACCAAAATCCAAGTATGTATGTGTCAAAATTTTGGTACCACATCCTTGGAGATTTCTTTAGACCATAAAGGAACTTATTTAATTTACATACCTATTGCTGCTGCAACTATCCCCAAAAAAATTGTACATTTTTTAGGACCCCTTGAAAGTCTTAGTTTTACCTCTTAGGCACTTTGAGTTTGAATTTCAGTCTTTATGGTTTCTTCTATCTTGAAAAAGTTCCAAAGTTTCTATTCTTTCACTAAGGCAGAAATGGTATTTTGATCCGCTATGGCACATGATTTGTCAAAGTTTGAGCCGCTACAATGGGAAGACTCTTTGGTTTCAACCCGCAACAGTAGGTGACCTTTGATATTGAAGATTTTGTTGGCACCCGCTATGGCGAAGGGTTCTTGATTTTCAAGCCGCTACATCAGAACGTGTTTTGAATTTGAGCCACAATGGCGAGTGATTTTTAATTTGATATTGGAAAGATTTATGATTTTGTTCATCCCGCTATAGCGGATGCTTCTTGTTTTTCGAGCCACAGTGGAGGAACAATTTTTGGTTTTGAGCCGCAATAGCAAGTGTATTTTATTTTTAGTGTCAGATATCCATCCGATATTTTTATTCCCGCCACGGAAGGAGGTTCCTGGTTTTCAAGCCTCTACGGCGGAAATATTTTCTAGTCAAAGCCACAATGGTGGAAATCTTTTCTAGTCGGACTTGCAACGGTGGAAATATTTTCTAGTGAGAGCTGCAATGGCGGATGAATTTTTATGTTTTATGGTGGGTAAACCTCCGTAGTTTCATCGGATCGCTTTTAAAACTCATGGCCGCTACGGTGGTTATTCGTTTTTTGCGTTTTGGTTCATGCCGCAATGGCAGAGGGGGAGTAATTTTCATAATGAAACTTATTATGATTTCTTTTCCCACCGATATTGGGTGGTAATCTTATTGTTCTACCGCAATGACGGGCCATTCTGCAGCTTGTTCGTGGTAAGTGTGTCAATCGGTGATCCCGCAATGGCAAAAAGGTTTCCACTGCTGAGCCTCTACGACAGAAATTTTTTCTGATTGATTGCCCAATGCTTTTGATCATCGAAGCCCCATCACAGTCTGGGCGTATTTTTTAGTTTTAAGGCAGCTTGTGGCTATGTTGGAGTGTAGGGAGCGGCCATTTTCAGGGATGAGTACAAAATGACTTATTACTCACCACCCGATGCAAGTGTTTAGTGCCAATGACATTTAAGCCGCGCATGTGCAAAGTTAGTATGTTACCTACCATGAATAAAGGTTTTTTTCGTCGATGGTTTTCTATTTATGCCCAAGGAATGATGTTTTTACCATCATTGTTACAGTGAAGAGTTGGAAGTTCTGTGGCAATTTTACCCCGTCTTAGATCTTGTGCGATTGGTGGAGTTGACCTGTGATCCCTACGTGGCACGTCCTCACTGAGTACCTCGACTGTGTGTTTACTTCCAGGTAGTCTTTCATCCCTTGTTTTGGTTGGACAGATGTAAGGTTTTGGTTGTCATTGATTTTATTCTGCAAAAGATTTGGTAGGTGATTGTTGGGTTTAAAATGGGGTTTTTTACTTTTCATTTCAATATTTCCATTTTCTTTTTAGGGTTAGAACCTGCTCTCACTACCATTCCTGCATCCATAAGTTTCACCTATAGATTTTTTCCCACAGTATGCTAGTTCATGGCGATGATTTTCGAGCTTAATTTTCTCGTCGGTATGGAGCACAGTGGTTGCTCTCCTTTGAGCGTTTTTAGGGTATATTTCTTTCTAGGATCGAGCAGACCCCGTAGGTCTCGATGCTGTGTTTTTTGGCTGTGGGAGGTTAAGACCAAATAATTAAATTTAGGGCATGTCCGCTCTGAGCGTGGAAACACGTATGTGCACCCTGAAGCTTACCTGATGTTTGGGCCATAGCATGGAAAATCCCCGACGTAGTTTAGTCTAGTTTTTTCTCCTCTAGGGTGTAGAGGCTGAAGTTTCCATAGGTCTAGAAATAATTTTTCCAAGCTTTAACCCACAAACTCACGCCGTTTGTCCTGTGCAAGATAATGACTGAGGAAATCAGGGTAATACAAATATTGATGATTGTTTGGATAGTCTGCTTAGCATATAATAGCCAGTAAGTTCTCTTGTTTTATTTTAATGCATGGGTTTATTTTATGATGTAACACTAATACATATTTGTGTTGTTGTAGCTAACAACCACATCCGATAGTATGACAAAAAAGTGTAAAAATAAAGATAAGATTGTTTATTATGACTCAGATGAAGAGGTAACAGAAGCACCCACACCGAGGATAGAAATTGTCTATGAAGACACCAAGGCAGTAACTCGGGCTGAGCCCGAGTTCAAATGGTGCCAGATTTATCACTGGCTAGTTGAAAAGAAAGTTTCAGAAGTAGGGTTGGAGGATCTAGCCTTGTATGATAATGTGCTAAGATATGGAATTACCAAAGTGACTACTAGACCTGAAATGTTCCCTTGTGCCTAAGTCATTGGATGGATTATTCCTAGGGTAAACACAAAAGGAATGTTGATTAATGATAATGAGAATAAAGCTTTTGCATCCTTCTCCCCCACATTTTTATCAACAGCTTACAGCTTACCCGAAAAGGAAGTCAGTGTGACCACAAAATGGGTGAAAGGTTTGAATTTTGATTACACTACCAAGGCTAGGATGATGATGATTGACCTAAACACTTTTAGGAACAAGCAGTCAGGAGAATATGAAACAACTCACTTTAAAACCCCATACAAGTTAGTAGTGCTACTGTTGAAATTTTTTTATGGCAGAGCCAATGGGAGGTTCTACAAATTTGGATGGATTGCACTGATATACCAAACAGCTATGAAAGGAACAGTTTTCAACTAGGCCAACATTATAGCCAAGTATTTGTATACCACTATCAAGGCATCCCAGGAAGGTCTGCACCTTAGCAAATCTGAATTTTACATGCCTTGTTTTCTAGTAGACTGCATACTATACCATCATCGGTTTGAAGGGTTAAAGTGTAAATGGAAGGGAGGGAACACCCCCATATATACAACCTACCAGATGTTGGGGTCTCACAAGTATCATAATCATTATCAAGTGATTTGTGAGGATTTTTTGATGCCCTTGTACAAGTTGATCTTTTTGGAAGAATGCCCGTGCTTATCTGAAGGTGCTTTAGAGTCTATTAGAGAATATGGAGATTAATTTTGCACAGAAGAAGGAACATATTTAAGGATGTATGGGGGAATGAAAGATCCCTTTTTACTACCTAAATAAGCCACAGAATATATAGCCCACAAAGAAGCTGTCAGATAGCTCTTTCTAAATCGATTCGGGAGCCACCTGTTCAATTTGAAGAAGGCTATTTACCCACCCTTACCCTTCTATGTGGGTAGTTACAAGTTTACCAAGGTGAAGAATGCCCCTGAATTTGTCAAGGAGCTTGAAAATTTCCATTTTTGGGTAAAGGTTTTTCATTGAAATGACTCTCAAGGAAAGGTTGTTTCCTATAAGGAAACACTCAAAGTAAATTTTGAGTATAATGATTATGTAGACAAAGAAAAAGAGAGGTACATGAACATTTACAGCTTGACACTTGTGAACAAGAAACAGAAACTGAAGCTGAAGCCAGTAGTAGTTGGGGATAAAAGCAAGGGAAGCAGCACTCTAGTATCAAAGAGTCAAGAAGAAGAAGCTGCTAAGAAATCAAAAGAAGAAATTGCCCAAAGAATAGTAGAGGGGGTGAGAAATATATTAGCTAAGGAAAAGTAGCGAGAAGAAGAAGCTATCAGGGAAGAAAAGAGAAAGAAGGAGGAATCCATCCAAGGTAAGATTGTTGAGCTAGAAAAGGCCATAGCTCAAGAATATTTGAATCCAGGGCTAGAAGGACAATACCTAGAATACTGCATCGAAGAACAAAGTAAGAAAAATGAAGAAGATCTAGGTGGTGAAGACCAAGAATAGAGACCTACCCAGGATAACCTAGAAAACCCCCCATCCACCTTAGGAACCATACTTACAGGAGGCCATCTTCCCATAGTTGAAATGGGACTAGTAACATTTAACCCATCAAAATAATATTATGTGTCATGTCTAGAGGACATACAGTTTGATCACAAAATGAAGTCAATCATTTGGAGAATAGAAAAGAATCTGAAAATGGGAGACCGACCCCCGGTCACCAAAATCACAGAGAGAACAGTCGTGAAAAATGTTGAAGATAATCCGAAGCAAATGGCTTCCATGGGCATTGCATATGCATATGAATATGCTCACAATATTGACAAACTCACAGAGACCCTTGATCAGTTCAAGGGAAAAATGGCCAAGATGAAAGCAGTTTTGAAGAAAGAGGAGAGAGTCTGCAGAGAATCCAAGAGAAAGTATGAGGATACTCTCTCAGACTAAGAAAATTTGTAGCAAGATTACCAAATTTTGAGAGAGGAATGAGACCCTTTGAAGCAGTACAACATGAACCTGATTAAATAAAAGGGGGAGTTGGAAAATAAAATTGCAGAGTTGGAAGCACATAAGGCTATAGCTAATCACAGAGCAAAGTAATATGAACACCAACCATCAGGATTAGAATCTCAAAAGGGTTCTTTGGAGGTGTTTTTAAAGGAAGCAAATGAACAAAAGGTAGATATTGCACCTTTCACAAAGTAGGCCCTCTTTCTTAGGAATAAGATTTATCAAGTGCAGATCCAGATCGCGGAGGAGGTTTCGAAGGTCAAGAAAGTAGAAGCTCGACTGGAAGAAATATTTTTCATAGCTTCTCAATTCAAAGACAAGACTTGGAATTTCATGGAAATAATTCAAGGAAGATTGACATGGTTGGAAAATACCAAGAAGCCCCCAACAAATACACTAGTCAAATATTTAGAGAGAATGCAGGTTGAATACGAACTGATAGGTTTTGGTAGTAAAGCTACTGAGAAGTTGTTAGAGGCAGTCAAGAAAACTAAGGACCAGTGCATGGAATTTTCTGAGAAGGTACTTACAACTCACAACATGTGCCAAACATCATCCATGAAAATGCTAGATGAACTTCCTGCACATGAAAAACATTTGAAACAATTGCATGCTAGATTGCAGGAAGATGAGTTGGGCATACATTTGATTAAAAGCTTGGATGAAAAGGTGCTCAAGCATCAGTAAACAGTTGTTGGTTGGAAGATCAGCTCTGACTACTTCCATCTAGAATAGCTAACATAAAGGTTTAGGCTGCCAAGCATGAAGTTACTATCAGATTTTTGGAGCCATCAGACTTTGAGAAAATAGTTACAGATGCTATGGTATGGAAGCAGTTTATTGATGAGTTAGTCGGGTCCACATAAAGTGTTTTGTCTTATTGACATATGGGAAAACTAGTTTGTAATATTTGTATTTTTGTCTTAATTAGCAAGTACACTAGATGACAAATCCATTTTGTAACTGAATTGTAAAGGAAGCCTAAAGGGAAGGGAAATGTATAAGTATAGGTAAAATCAAATGAGAAAGGACTTTTCGATCTGGCTTATGTGAAACACTTATTGTAAGAGGAACTATTTCTAATTATAATAAAGAAGATGGAATTTTCTGCTGGAGAAGGAGCTATTGAGTTTCAAGTGCATGTTGTGTGGATAGCTAGATAGAACTATTTTTGTGTTGTCTAGATATGCAATTAGTGAGATCGTTATAACTATGAAATATTTCTCAGTAGTGAATGATTTCATTTCCTTGTTTTGAATCTTGTGCAGTAAATTAGTGATGAATGCTTAAATAAACAATGAACTATCTCTATGTTAATATTTCTATTGTTTTCTGTGTATAATGAATTATATCAGCTATCTGTAAGATTCTATGTGCATGGAATAGAGTACATTACTCATACGAATAACCATTTTTCTCCCTAGGTATAGGTTATTTAGTATTAGATTAAGTTTAGTTTAGTTGTTATTTGCTTTCTCTGATTTGGGAACAAAGGAGATGACACGAGAGGTAAGAACCTACGCATCACATTGTGAACCCTTTGCTTATTAATCAGCTACATTTAGATTTAGGCACTTGCATATCATTATAAAACATAAAATAAAATACACTTAAATAGTGGACCGGGACGCAACCGGTAAAACAGATTTAAATCGTTACTTAACTTTAGGGTAGTCGGATCGTTAACCAGACGGATTCCCCATACCAAACAATAAAAGAGCTAATTGGGAGCAGTTATTGGGGAGAATCCCTACTGTCAGTACCTGGGAATTTCTGGAATCAACATTTTTTGTGCTAGTAGGAGGGCCTCCAGTGCATGGCTAGTCAAGGAAATCTATCTTCTCGAGAACATTCTACCGGTGACAGTTTTGAAACTAATTTTCCCAAGAGACCTAGTCCTGAAGGAAAAGTTAATCCTAAGTCAGAATACCTTTATCCTGTCTCCAACGAAGTAGTTTATCATTTAAGAAGAATCAGAAGGTCGTATGTAAAAAATATTGGAGGGTTTCCAAATATCCCTGATCTACCTAGAAGACAAACTCGTAGAAAAGAGCACCATTACACGAAAGATTCAGTGTTAGTAGGAGATTTCAAAGATTTGGTAGATTTAACCTTGCAATAAATTGTTCAACCTCTAAATCAGTTGGGACCAAAATCCCCAAATTATTCACCCTTTCAAACCCCTGTTCAATATCCATCTCAGTCCCCACCTCGAATCATGTCCAAAAATGTATGTCCAAATGCTAATGCAAAGCAGCCTCCTCATGTGCCATCATGGAGAGCTAGAACACCATTGGACTTAGCTCCTCCAGTGCATGCTTTTCCACAGAATTATGAGAAGTCTTTGCCTAGATTTGACCCAGGTGAAGGCATGTCAGTGGACGGCCATCTACAGAGTTTTTTCCTGGCTTTGGAAGCATTAGATGTCGAACATGAAGATGTGGTTTGTAGGATTTTTCCTCATAATCTCAAGCATAAAGCATCATCATGGTATTTTAGCTTACAGGCCAATTTAATCATAGATTGGGAAACTTTTGAAAGAATGTTTAAAAGTAAGTTTTGTAGCCAAAGAACTACGTATGCTTTGATGAAGGAACTGCTAGCTCTAAAAAAAGAAAAGAAATAAAAAGTGCGGGACTTTACACATAGGGTTTCCACTCACTTAAATAATTTTAGCAGGGCCATAAAACCCATCGAAGAGACTTTAATAGAATACTACACATCGGCTCTTGGCCTTGACATGGCCATGTTTGCTAAAAGATCAGTTAAAGCATATTTCGCTGAAACATATGAAGAGGCTGAGAAGATAGAAGCTGAGCTAGAAAGCGTAAACAAGTATCTAGGGGATCCAGAAACAAAGAACTTCAGTAATAAGACCCAAGGAAGAATGATCAAATGAATTGGAAGGAGTAGTCAAGATGGTCCAGAAGTTGTCCAATAAGATTGTTGACATGCAAAAAGAGAAAGAGGCCAAGAAGCAATTTCATCCTTATTATAGGAGAAAAGATGAAAGTGGTTCCTCCCAACCACCTACACATAGTCCTTCTATTATGAATCTCACTGAGTTCGGGATGGACAATTTCTATACGTTCCATCAACAACCTCACTCTGAGAATAATTTCCCACAGTGGATTAATTCCATGGCATTGGTTATGAATCACTTACTTGACTCTAAATTGACAGAACCTAAGGTTGAAGATGAAAATATTCATGAATCAAAGGAGGTGCCAGAAGAAACTACCATGGTCCTGTGGGATTGTGCACCTATGCTTGGTTTGGAAGAAGAAGAACCTAACGAAGAGATACAACTTTTGGATGTTAATGTCACAACCAGGAGAAAGGTTCTAATAACTAAAGATAAAACAATGCTGCCCAAGATTAAAAGAATTTAGGAAAACTTGAAGAAAGTCAGAAATAACACTCAGGCCCAACTCATACCGGATTTGGTCGTAACCAAACAAATAGTCCAGTGGTCAGTAATCCCGTAAAGGATGTTGAAAGACAAGTAGAAGGTGTGAAGAAAAACAGCCGAATACGAAGCATTAATACAAGGATTAAAAAAGGAAATTGAATTCAAGGTTAATAATTTAAAAGTATATGGAGATTCTAAAATTGTTGTCAAACAAGTCTGAAATACAATCCATTGTTTATCTCCACATCTAAAAGCTTACCAAAGCGAAGTCTCGGATTTGCTAGTAAATTTCGATGCATTTAATATAGTTTCAATTCCTAGGTTAAAAAATGAATCGACTGATTTATTAGCTACCTTAGCCACCAGGCTTATTCCAACTAATAATTGATGTTCTACTGAATTATTTTTCAGGCTTGCTATACCGGATAATATCATGAATCTAAGAGTGTTCGATGACGACCCGCAGATCCTAGAATTTCTGACAAAGGATGAGAATTTCAAGGGAGAAGTAGTCAATGAAGAAGAACATAAAGCAAAACTTCGAAGTGGAAACTTTATACCCAAAGGAGTCAGAACATTGGAACAAATGTTCTATCTGAATAACAAGTTTAGAAGGCCAACTAATGTTAAAACACACAACTCTTCTATGCAATTTGAGCTGGTAAATTTGGGATCAGAATCCGAGCCTAAATATGTAAACTTAGGAAAGTGTTATTCACCTGGAGAAAGGCATAAATTCATAAACTTGTTTAAATAGTACAAAGATTCTTTTTCCTGGACATATGAATATCTCAAGATGTGTGACACTCTAATTATACATCATGTTGTCCCGATCAAAGTAGGGGTCAAGCCATTTCAGCAACCATTATGAAAGATGCACCCGAAGCTGGAAATTTTGATCCAAAGTGAAGTGAAGAAAATGCTTGATGCAAGAATCATTTTTAAGTTAGACATTCGGAATGAGTTTCGAACCTAGTACCAGTGAGAAAAAAATTCGGGAGAAATTAGACTTTGTGTTGATTTTAGAAACCTGAATCATGCCTTGGATAAAGATAACTACCATGTCCCACCCATGGAACAAATATTACAAATGGTATTAGGCTCGGAATTATTTTCTCTGCTAAATGGTTTCTCAGGCTACAACCAAGTGTTGGTAGCAGAAGAAGACAAATTGAAGACTACATTTAGAGCTAAGTGGGGGACTTTTGCCTATAGAAGGATTCCCTTTGGACTTATCAATGCCAAAGAAACTTTCTAGAGGGCCATGGATATAGCTTTCCACGGGCTAATTGGGTGAAGTGTAGTAGTGTACTTGGATGACATTATGATTTATTCTAAGAAAAGAGAAGAACACATGTTTCATTTAAAATAAATTTTTGAACGTTGTCGAAAATATGGTATTTCTTTAAATCCAAAGAAAAGTGTGTTTGTTGTATTAGACAAAAAGATTTTGGGTCATGTAATTTCTAAGAAAGGGATCTCAATAGACCCGAAAATGATCAAATCTATAGCATATATCCCTTTTCCCCACAATAAGAAAGGATTGCAATATTTTATGGGGACCATTAACTTCGTGCGGAGGTTTGTGCCATATTTTGCTCAAACAGTCAAACCTCTGCAACAAATGATTAAGCAAAGTGCTCAGTTTAAATATACAGACTTAGAGAAAGGCACATTCAACAAAATAAAAGAAGCAATAGCTCAAGCACCCTCTCTCAAAAGTCCAAATTTCAAAAAATATTTCATCTTATACACTTTTGCTTCAGACAAATCATTAGCAGCAGTGCTTACACAGAAAGAAGAAGGGGGCGATGAGTACCCTATATCATTCATGAGCACTGGACTACAAGGTGTTGAGTTGAATTACCCCATTGTTGATAAACAAGCATATGCGGTGTTCAAGGTGGTAAAGAAAATCAGGCCATATATACTAAAAAATAGTGCCAAAGTTATTGTACCTCACCCAACAATCCGGAATCTTTTCGTATAGAAAGAGTTGGGAGAAAGAAGATGGAATTGGGTTACATCCTTGCAAGAGTATGACTTGGATTTTAAGCCAGCAACTATCGTCAAAGGATAGGGGCTATGCAAATTAATCGTTGAAATCTAGGACAATGAAGATAACGATTGGAAGAATGAGGCTGAGCTGCACATGGTTGATGTATGCCCCTTATTTACAGCTCTAGAATTTTGGTATAGATATTTAGTACACTATCTCCAACAAGGTTATCTGCCTGAACATTGGAATCCCAAGCAAAGAAGGGCCTTGCGCTTAAATTCTGCATCTTACCAAATAATCGATGGAGTGTTGTTCATAAGAAATTATGATGGAGTTTTTCTCAAGTGCTTAGAACAAGAAGATGCAGCCAAAGTAGTTAAAGAATTGCATGATGGCCCTGCTGGAGGTCATTTTTCAGGAGATACTATGGCTCGTAAGATTTTAAGAGTTGGATACTATTGGCCAATGTTGTTCAAATATGCTCACGCCTATGTCATAAAATGTGATACTTTCCAAAGGAGTGGTGGGAGACAAGCGAAGGCAGCCGAGCCATTAAAACCAGTTATTATTTTTGAACCGTTCGAGCAATGGCGGATTGATATTATTGGAGATATTAATCCAAATTCCTCATTATAGCACAAATATATACTCACGGCAACAGACTACTTCACCACATGGGTAGAATCCATCCCGTTGCGAAAAGTAAATGAAGATGAAGTTATGGATTTCTTGCAAGATCACATCATGACCAAGTTTGGGGTTCCAATTTTCCTATTTTTTTATAATTCCTCTTATTTTTCATCTATTAGAATGACTGCATTTGCAAATGAGAAAGGAATTAAGTTACATTATTCTACTAACTATTATCCACAAGGTAATGGGTTAACCAAATCTACAAATAAAAATTTCATTAGGATTTTAAAGAAGATAGTCATAGAGAACCCAAGGAGCTAGCACATAGCTCTTCCAAATGCACTCTGAGTTGATTGAGTCACACCCAATAACTCCTTAGGTGTGTCACCTTATACCTTAGTCTACGGAAAAGAATCCATTATGCCTCCTAAAATTTTGTTTCCTTCCTCTCAACTAGCCCAAGCGTCTAGAGGGTCCAATAGTGAAGTCTTACAAGCCTGAATCAACACTCTGCTGAAATTAGAAAAGTCTAGAGCCAAGTCCAAGGAGAGGTTTAAAAATCAACAAGAAATTGTGAAAAGATGGTTTGACAAGCATAAGTCCGGGAAGAAGGAGTTTGAAGTAGGTGATTTGGTTCTAAAGTGGGATGACCCACGTGATGAAAACGGTAAACACACTAATTTTCAACATTCATGGATAGGCCCTTTCCAAATCCCAGAAAATTTAGGCCCCTCGACATATAAGGTAGATGATTTGCAGGGGTGGGAAGAGAACCTACCAGTAAATGGTTTGGTTCTCAAACCTTATTTTTCTTAATCCTCTTGATCTTATTTTCTATACATAAATAAATATTTTTATTTTTTGTTTATTTGCTTTAATTTTTACATTTTTCAAATAAACCAGCACAACCTTTGGACATTTGGGGAACATTGGAATTTTGGGAAATCTGCAATATTTTGATTTAAAAGCTGATTATTAAATATGCATGTTTCATCATTTAGATTCTTTAAGTTGATAGACTATCTAAAGAGAGGTTATGAACACATTGAATTCCTGTTTTAAAACCCCATCAAATAACAAAGGTTAGAAGAGTCTAGAATACTATTATGGGGCTCCATTCACTACACATTAAAATCTGTCCTAGGAAGCTGACAGCATAGGACCCACAAAGAGGAAGCAGATTGGACAGATGTATAGTATTTAAATGATCCCATGCCACAAATAAAAGACAAAAGACTAAAGAGACAAATCTCCCAGAAAGAAAGCATACATCAAAAAACATACTGAATAAAGACAACATTGGATAAGATGGCTTAGAGGTTCTTCTCCGTCCGTGAGATGAAAGAAAACTATCTCTCACACAAAAGGACACTATGGATGGAAGAACCTAATCCAAGTTTCAAATAAGAGAATAAATCGAGGAAGACTCAAAAGGACAAAGTCCAAAAAAGCATCAAAATAATGCAAAATGCATGGGAATGAAGAACAAACGAATATGTATGTCCATACTCTGTTATGATCCTGTGGTGTTTGAGCTAGAAGCAATCCAAAGGCAAGAATAAATGAACTTCATATCTTGGCCTCATAAGAGTTATCAGGACTTTGAAATCCTGGTAACCCTATCCTAGTGCACCATGATAAATGTTAAAGTTCTTAATCTTGCATTTCTAAAAGGTCTAGACATCTTAAAGAAATCTTGAAGTTTGGAAAAAGTTGGTTTAAATAGAATCCATTGAAGCAACTTTGGATTTTTAAAAGTTAGTTTTTACAAAGATCTGTGTTCACCAGCCAGTCGCCAATTGTTGCTGTTGCAATTATCCCCAAAAAAATTGTACATTTTTTAGGACCCCTTGAAAGTCTTAGTTTTACCTATTAGGAAATTTGAGTTTGAATTTCAGTCTTTATGGTTTCTTCTATCTTGAAAAATTTCCTGTTATCACTAAATTTAACTCTCGATTGCAAGAGAGCCAATCTTAGAGAAATCTTAAAATTGTTGAATGGCTGATTAGGTTTGAGACTTCATTTGCAAATGAATATCGTTGAGATTTGGGAAACATAGCAGATATACCAAACAAAGAATGCGTAAACAAAATAAACAAAGGTATAAAGTTACGAGCATGAACTTATGTAGGGAAAGAACCATCTTTATCTCAGATCATTGAAAAACATACAGTTGAATCATAAGAATTCTGATACATATGAATAGGACCATACACAGAACAAAATTATGAACAACATGTAGTATTTATCACTTCAAATTAAAAGAAAATAGGTTCAATCATACATAATCACTGCAAAGCATCTTTAACAACTCAGGAAATGTAATACATGCCTTTGCCAATACAGTCTCAGCCCTCGGCTGTAACTCCCTCTCCACATTACAAAGGATAGATTTTATATAGAATTACATCGACCAACTATACTGCTATTTTTTTGGAAACCAAAATCTATCTATAAACTAAGAAATAAAAACAATTTTGAACTAGTTGCAAGAAAAGTTTTAATCCTTCAAATCTGGAATCGACCTCTCTAGTGTCCAATTTCCTTCCTGTTGCCACCTGTGCATTTGTTATCATGGAAATATAGAAATTTTCTTTGATAGCGAATTCTTAGTTTGATTTGTTGACCTGGAAATGCTCCATTTGAGCCTTCGATTACAGATATTTTATCCAAGAATATAGAACAACTTGTTGAAATCATGAAGCTATGTAGATCTATTTGCTACACTTATGGATTTAAATACTTGAATATTAATATATCTCCTTTAAATATGGAGAAGCTTAACTTATTGTTGATCCTCTACCCCAGAATTTGGATACGTAATCAATTTCCCTAGAAATATGAGATATGATTTTCCTTTCAGAGAAAAATAAATGAGTGGTGCAATAGCAATATGTGGAGTCTCTTATTTTTGAACTGGCAGTTAATGGTTTTATCAGTTTCTATTTGAATATTCACTAGCAGTAGAAAATAATTCCATGAGATTTTGGAGTCAGTATTTGCCATGTGGAATTCCAATAGTACCACCTGGACGCAGTCCTGTCTTTTCATTTTTGAGAAATATCCTTTGGACACCTATTCAATATCTATATTTTTTGTTGATTCAAGATATCTACTACTAGGTATTTTGCTATCTTTCACCATTAAATCTTGAGACTTAGATCCTGGCATTTGATACATGAACTCCTCTTCTAATGACCCCGCAACATTCTCATGGCAGTATTGAACACTTGGAAATCTTATAAATACTTTCCATAACAGTTAGAAATATTCCATTTGTCACTTACATATTTTTAATAAAAGGAACTTGATTGCAGAATGAACCTAACACTTGTTGACTTGGGTGCATAGTACTAGGATTTAATTTGACTTGTGTGCTAGGATCAATATCTATGAACTTGCAAATTGGCCCCTTGGGGCGATAATTTTTTATAAAAGTAAACCTCAATCCTGTAAAGAATCCATGAGTATGAAACTTACCATAAAATCCAAATTTAACTTTGAAATCATGTCTTTCAAAGGAATACGTCAATCACTAGTTTTGACATAACCAAATCTAGATACTAACATCAACTCCGAATGGAGATGAAATCCTCCCTGCGAGGCTTCAAGAACTCGTAGACCAAGTGCCTTTTTCTATAACCATTTCTGTTATCAGCCCCCTCTCTTACCTACCATTCACTGCTAACCAAAGGCTACAACTTGTTTTTCCATGCAAGATATGAAATGACCATGTTCTGCAAATCAAAACTGGTTTGCAAATGAGGATAAGAACACAAATTCCTTGTATCCATTGGGTGATGGAGTCTTTATTCTGATACCTTTTGCAAACCAAATGAAGACTAGAAACAAATGCTCACATACTGAGCTTATCTATGTACACTCCTACTCTAATCAACGGTGTTGCTTCTTGATCAAGTAAAGTCATTCTTCCAATGAAGCCATACAAAAATTGGACTATCTTCTGTACAATTGAATAAAAAGATGCATAAATAGTATAATCTTTGCAAACAAGATTGAAGTAGCAGCTTATACATGCTGCTATAATTTGTTTGTAAGCTCAATGTTAAAATATTTAAGGTGCTTGGAAAGATTGTTTCCATATAGGTGGCCACCGGGTCTTGAAAAGCATGATAGAATTCTAATTGATATAGAAGAACATACTGATGATTTACCATTTCTGATTCATTCCTGAACCCATAATCCTGAATTTCAAGAGCTTCTTCTTCATGTTCATATGCTTGTCTATCTTCACCACGAGCCTCATCTCGAATACCTTCGCAAGCTTGAATATTCTCCTTGATTTCTCTAGCATCCAAGTTTGGTATTTGCTGCTCATAAACTTGTTCATTCTTAGCTTCATTTTCTACTTGTAAATAATATCTTTGACTGAGATTTGGAAAAATATGTTCCCTAAGCTCATGGTAAGTAAAAAATGGGAACCGATTTCTTATATCAACATTAAGATGTTGAGGAGAAACAACTTCCTTTTCATAACAACAATCATAAGATAATGGTGAAGCAGTGTTTGAAACATACTGATTATGATCAGCCAATAAGATGTAATTATCTAAGAAATCATTGGTTACTGTATAGTCAACATGGTTTGAAAACTGATCATAATATTGATATGCTTAACTATCCATAGAATAATTTGCAAATGTTGAAGAATTCTGATCCAACTCTGAAATATACTTGCATCCTTGCTATTGTTCCAGATCTGATCCATACTTATTGTCTTCCTACTCAAAATATGAAACATACTGACAGTCTTCCTGCTCTTCTACATGCATATCTTCAAAGTAAACTGGATCTTGAATCCTTCTAGAAGCACGGATTTTTTTCTCCACTCCTTTTGCATCCTCAAACAAATGACTTAAATATGTTGATTTCCTTTCTAACAGGAAAAGAACAAGATCTGAATGTTGATCCATAGCATAATATAACATGGCAACAATCTCAGTGGGCCTAATCTCCAACGACATACTGTGATAAACACTGTAAAACCTTTTGTTTAAGACAACCAAAGCTTATTCCTTTCCTCTCTTTAAAGTGCAAAAATCAGTGAGGTACTGATCAAAAGACCTGTTCTCTCCCCAACATCTTGAAAAGGTATGATATAACTCAGCCCATGAACCAATAGAACCATCTTCTATATTTCTAAACAATGAAGCAACATCCCCAACCAAAGATCTAGAAAACAACCTCAAAACAATATCCTCATGTACTATTTCAAAATTATCATTGAAATTGTGAAAAGCTTCCAAGTGATTTTCAGTTGAGACATTATCTTTTCCAGAAAATTGGGGAAGATACTCAAAGAATCAAGAGGATAAGGATTAAGGTGGTATGGAAGCCTCAAAGATTTAAACAAATTATTTCTTATTTTAACTTGAAAAGTAGTAGTCTGAGCACGAGGATTAACAAGCTAATGGAAAATCTCACTAATAATGACATAAGGTGCTGAGACCTTAGAAGGTTTTAAATCGGTTTCAACCTCCTCAAGGTTACATTGCTGATCAAACTCAAAAGAGATTTGAATACAAAACTCATCCTTATGAACAGGATGGGGTGAAGATATAGGATCAATATCAACAACATAAAGAGGCTGCAAATTTTCTTCTTCTAAAAATGAATATATAAAGGTAGGTTGATGATCATCCGAATAAACAAAACACATGATGATACTCTTAATGTGTGAAGGGAAAAGAAGAAATGAGCAAATAAAGAAAAGAAAAAAGTTCATGAAGAAAGATCACGACCTGATACCTAGTTTTACACTTCAGCCCCTTCATCTTCTATCAGCAGGATTCTCCCCAATGAAGTCTTTAATCGTCGAGCCGCCTGGTGAATGATTTGTAGTCAAACTTGTGTCCACTTCTTTTTCACCACCAAGAAAAGGATCTTCTCAATATCAAAACCCCGAGGAAGTTGACTTTGTTCCTGCATTCCCCGGAAATGGTGCCATAAGATGTTATCACTAAAGTTAACTCTTGACTGCAAGAGAGCCAAGCTTAGAGAAATCTTAAAATTGTTGAATGGATGATTAGGTTTGAGAGTTCATTTGCAAATGAATATCGCTGAGATATGGAAAACATAGCAGATATACCAAACAGAGAATGCGTAAACAAAATAAACAAAGGTATAAAGTTATGAGCGTGAACTTATGTAGGGAAAGAACCAGCCTTGTCTTAGATCACTGAAAAACATACAATTGAATCATAAGAATTCTGGTACAGATGAATAGGACCATACATAGAACCAAATTATGAACAACATGTAGTATTTATCACTTCAAATTAAAACAAAACAGGTTCAATCGTACATAATCACTGTAAAGCATCTTTAATAACCCAGGAAATGTAATACATGCCTCTGCCAATACAGTCTCAACCCTCGGCTAGAACTCCCTCTCTACATTACAAAGGATAGATTTTATAAATAATTACATTGACCAACAATACTGCTAATTGTTTGGAAACCAAAATCTATCTATAAACTAAGAAATAAAAACAATTTTAAACTAGTTGCAAGAAAAGCTTTAATCCTTCAAATATGGAATTGACCTCTCAAGTGTCCAATTTCCTTCCTGCTACCATCTGTGCGTTTGTTATCATGGATATATAGAAATGTTATTTGATAGCGAATTCTCTGTTTGATTTGTTGACCTGGAAATGCTCCATTTGAGCCTTGAATATTCACTAGAATTAGAAAATAATTCTGTGGGATTTTGGAGTCAGTCTTTTCCATGTGGAATTCCAATAGTACCACCTGGCCGCAGCCCTGTGTTTTCATTTTTGAGCAATATCCTTTAGACACCTATTCAATCTCTATCTTTTTTGCTTATTCAATATCTCTACTGCTGGGTATTTTGCTAGCTTTCACCATTAAATCTTGAGACTTAGATCTTGGCATTTGATACACAAACTCCTCTTCTAATGACCCCGCAACATTCTCATGGCAGTATTGAACACTTGGAAATCTTACAAATACTTTCCATAATAGTTTGACATATTTCATTTGTCACTTACATATTTTCAATAAAAGGAACTTGATTGTAGAATGAACCCAACACTTGTTGACTTGGGTGCATAGTACTAGGCTTTAATTTGACTTGTGTGCTAGGATCAACAACTATGAACTTGCAGATTGGCCCCTTGGGGTGAATTTTTTTTATAAAAGTAAACCTCAAGCCTGTACATAACCCATGAGTATGAAACTTACCATAAAAGACAAATTTAACTCTAAAATCATGTCTTTCAAAGGAAGACGTCAATCACTAGTTTTGACATAACCAAATCCAGGTACTAATAGTTCCAAAGTTTCTTTTCTTTCACTAAGGTAAAAAATTTATTTTGATTCGCTATGGAAGATGATATGTCAAAGTTTGAGCCACGACAGTTGGTAGACTCTTTGGTTTCAAACCGCACCGGTGGGTGACCTGTGATATTGAAGATTAAAAAGACTTCTGATTTTTTTGGCGCCGACTACAGCGGAGGGTTCTTGATTTTTGAGCCACTACAGGGAAAAGTGTTTTGACTTTGAGCCACAATGGCAGGTGATTTTTAATTTGATATTGTAAATATTTCTAATTTTTTTCATCCCGCTATGGCGGATGCTTCTTGTTTTTCGAGCTGCAATGGCAGAACAATTTTTGGTTTTGAGCTACAGCAGCGGGTGTATTTCCTTTTTAGTGTCGGATATCCTTCTGATCTTTTTATTCCCGCCATAATGGGCACTTATAGGTTTTCAAACCGCTATAGTGGAAATATTTTCTAGTCGGAGCCGCAACGACGGACGAAATTTTATGTTTTATGGCGGGTAAACCTCTGTTAGTTTCATCGGATCACTTTTTAAACTACTGGTCGCTGCGGCAGTTATTCTTTTTTTTGCATTTTGGTTCATGCTGCAATGAAGGAGGGGGAGTGATTGTCATATTGTAACTTCTTCTGATTTCTTTGCCCACCGATATCGGGTGGTAATCTTATTGTTCTGCTGTAATGGCGGGCCAGTATGCAGCTTGTTCGTGATAAGTGTGTCGATCGATGAACCCGCAATGGCAGAAAGGTTTCCACTGCTGAGTTGCTACGATGAAATTTTTTTTTGATTGATTTCCTGATGCTTTTGATCGCCGAAGCCGCAGCACAATCTGGGCGTATTTTTGAGTTTTAAGCCAGGTTGCGGCTGTGTTGGAGTGTAGAGAGCCGTTGTTGTCAGGGCTAAGAACAAAATGACTTATCAATCATCGCTCGATGCAAGTGTTTGGATACAATGGAGTTTAATGCATGTTTGTGTGAAGTTAGTATGTTACCTACCATGAATAAAGGTTTTTTTCATCGGTGGTTATCTATTTATGCCCAAGTAATGATGTTTTTACCATCATTGTTACGGTGAAGAGTTGGAAGTTCTATCGTGATTTTACCCTGTCTTAGAGCTTGTGTGATTGGTGGAGTTGACTTGCGATCCCTACGTGGTGCGTCCTCACTAAGTACCTTGACTACGTGTTTACTTCCAGGTAGGCTTTCATCCCTTATTTTGGTTGGACAGATGAAAGGTTTTGGTTGTCATTGATTTTCTTTCGTGATATATTTGGTAGGTGGTTGTTGTGTTTAAAAGGGGTTTTTTTCCTTTTCATTTCAAGATTTCCATTTCCTTTTAGGGTTAGAACCCGCTCTCGCCGCCATTCCCACGTTCATAAGTTTCACCCATAGATGTTTTCCCACAATCTGCTAGGTCATGGGGATGGTTTGCGCACATGATTTTCTCATCGGTATGGAGCAGAGTGGTTGCTCGCCTTCAGGTGTTTTTAGGGTATATTTCTTTCTAGGCTCTGGTAGACCCCGTAGGTCTCGACACTGTGTTTTTTGGCCATGGAAGGTTAAGACCAGAGAAGTAAATTTAGGGCATGTCTGCCTTGAGCATGGAAATGTGTTTATGCATTGTGAATCTTACCTGATGTTTGGGCCATAGCGTGGAAAATACCTACCATAGTTTAGTCAAGTTTTATCTCCTCTAGGGTACAGAGGTCAAAGTTTCCATAAGTCCAGAAATATTTTTTCCAAGCTTTGACCCCCAAACCCGTGTCGTTTGTCCTATGCAAGATAATGCCTAAGGAAATCGAGGTAATACAAATACTGATGATTGTTTGGATAGTCTGCTTAGCATATTATATCCAGTCAGTTATATTTTTTTATTTTAATGCATGGGTTTATTTTATGATGTAACACTAAGACATCTTTGTGTTGTTGCAGCTAACGCCTACATCCGATAGTATGACAAAAAAGGGTAAAAAGAAAGGTAATATTGTTGATTAAGACTCGGATGAGGAGGTAGCAGAAGCACCCACACCGAGGATATAAATTGTCTATGTAGACACCAAGGCAGTAACTGGGGCTGATCTTGAGTTCAAATGGGGCCAGATTTATCACTAGCTAGCTGAAAAGAAAGTTTCAGAAGTAGGGTTGGAGGATATGGCCCTGTATGATAATGTGCTAAGGTATGGGATTAACAAAGTGACTACTAGACCTGAAATGTTCCCTTGTGTAGAAGTCATTGGATGGATTCTTCCTAGGGTAGACACAACAGGAATGTTGATGAATGATACTAAGAATAAAGATTTTGCATCCTTCTCCCTCACATTTTTATCAGCAGCTTACAACTTACCCGAAAAGGAAGTTAGTGTGACCACAAAATGGGTGAAAGGTTTGAAGTTTGATTACACTACCAAGGCTAGGATGATCATGATTGACGGGAAAACTTTTAGGAACAAGCAGTCAGAAGAATACGAAACAACTCACTTAAAAACCCCATACAAGTTAATAGTGCTACTGTTGAACAAAATTTATGGCAAAGCTGATCAGAGGTTCTACAAATTTGGATGGATTGCACTAATATACCACATAGCTATTAAAGGAACAGTTTTCAACTGGGCCAACATTATAGCCAAGAATTTTTCTACCACTATCAAGGCAGCCTAGGAAGGTCTTCACCTTAGCAAATCTGAATTTTACATGCCTTATTTTCTAGTAGACTGCATACTATACTGTCATTGGTTTGAAGGATTAAAGTGTACATGGAAGGGAGTGAACGCCCCCATATATACATCCTACTAGATGTTGGGGTCTCACAAGTATCATAATCATTATCAGGTGATGTGTGAGGAGTTCTTCATGCCCTTGTACAAGTTGATCTTTCTAGAATATTGCTTGTGCTTATCTAAAGGAGATTTAGAGTCTATTAGAGAATATGGAGATTACTATTGCACAGAAGAAGGCATGTATTTAAGGATATGGGGAACTAAGGCTCCCTTATTACTACCTAAATACGCCATAGATTATATCGCCCACAAAGAAGCTATCAGAAAGCTCTTTCTGAATGGATTCGGGAGCCACCTGTTTGATTTGAAGAAGGTTGTTTACTCACCCTTACCCTTCTATGTGGGTGGTTACAAGTTTACCAAGGTGAAGAATGCTCCTGAATTTGTCAAGGAGCTTGAAAATTTCCATTTTGGGGAAAAGGATTTTCATCGAAATGACTCTCAAGGAAAGGTTGCTTCCTATAAGGAAGCACTCAAAGTAAATTTTGAGTATACTAATTATGTAGACAAAGAAGAATAGAGGTACAAGAACATTTACAGCTTGATAGCTATGAACAAGAAACTGAAGCTGAAGTCAGTAGTAGTTGGGATAAAAGCAATGGAAGCAACACTCTAGTATCAAAGAGTCAAGAAGAAGAAGCCGCTAAGAAAGAAAAAGAATAAAATGCCCAAAGAATAGTAGAGGGGGCCATAAATCTCTTCACTGAGTAAAATCAACGAGAAGAAGAAGCTAATAAGGAAGAAAAAAGAAAGAAGGAGGAAGCCATCTAGGGTAAAATTGTTGAGCTAGAAAAGGCCATAGCTCAAGAATCTTTGAATCCAGGACTAGAAGGAAAAGACCTAGAATACTGCACTGAAGAACAAAGTAATAAAAATGAATAAGATCTAGGTGGTGAAGACCAAGAACAAAGCCCTACCCGAGATAACCCAGAAAAATCCCCATCCACCTCAAGAACCATACTTACAGGAGGCCATATTCCCATAGTTAAAATGGGACTAGGACCATTTACCCCATCCAAAGAATATGATGTGGCATGTCTAGAGGATGTACAGTTCAATCCCAAAATGAAGTCAATTGTTTGGAGAATAGAAAAGACTCTAAAAATGGGAGACTGGCCCCCAATTACCACAATCATAGAGAGAACAGTTGTGAAAAATGTTGAAGATAATGTGAGGCAAATGGCTTAAATGGGAATTTCATCTGCATATGCAAATGCTCACAATATTGACAAACTCACAGAGACACTTGAGTAGTTCAAGGGAAAAATGGTCGAGATGAAAGCGGTTTTGAAGAAAGAGGAGAGAATCTACAGAGAATCCAAGAGAAAGTATGAGGATACTCTCTCAGACTATGAAAAGATGCAACAAGATTACCAAATTTTGGGAGAAGAACGAGACACTTTGATCCAATCCAACATGAACCTGATTAAATAAAAGGGGTAGTTGGAAAATAAAATTGCAGAGCTCGAAGCACAAAAGGCTGTAGCTGATCAGAGAGAAAAGCAATATGAATACCAAGCAACATGATTATATGTTGAAAAGGGTTCTTTGGAGGTGTTGTTAAAGGAAACAAATGAACAAAAGGTAGATATTTCACCTTTCACAAAGCAGGCACTCTTTCTCAGGAATAAGATTTATCAAATGCAGATCCAGATCACGGAGGAGGTTTTGAAGGTCAGGAAAGTAGAAGCTCGACTAGAAGAAATATTTGTCATAGCTTCTCAATTCAAAGACAAGACTCAAAATGTCATGGAAATCATTCAAGGAAGGTTGACATGGTTGGAAACAACCAAGGAGCCCCCAACAAATACACCATTCAAAAATTCAAAGAGAATGTAGCTTGAATACGAACTAATCGGTTTTGGTAATAAAGTTGCTGAGAAGTTGTTAGAGGCAGTCAAGAAAACTAAGGACCAATGCATGGAATTTTGTGGGAAGGTACTTACAACTCACAATAGGTGCCAAACATTGTTAGGATTATTAATCCTCCCTTTTCCAATTTGGTCATATTTCTAAATCGAGAGTCCATTTAGTCTATTTTTGGTCACTAGCACCACTGGGTCCACTTGGCCTAATTGGGGCACATGTTCCAATTACTAAAGTGTGGGGAACACTAATTGAGGCCTAATTTGACTAATTAAACTTGCATGAATCAGTTTGGGAGCCTCCTAGATCAATTCCTACAATTTAGGAGCCACTGGGAGTGCCAACACCAACCTTCAGCAGTTGAGTTCAGTTAGTGACTAGTCAAGCTGAGTTAGGAGTCAATTACATTCAGTTCTAGTCCTCTACATTCAGTTAGCGCTAGGTTTGCATGGTTGCATGTAGGAGAGGTGCATTTCTCACCTACCACGGTCAATTAACCTCAGTCAATGCTGAAGTAGACACTTGATTTGTGTTTTAGAACTCTGTTGAACTTCGATAATGGTTTAGACAAGGTCAGTTAACTATTGAGTCCTCTGACAGTGATTTAGACAAGGTATTAGTTACCTACAGTCAAGTAGAGTCTAATCAATTGGAACTTCCTCATGTGGATTCAAATTTTTTGTAGCTATTTAAGCGATTATACTTCATTGTAATTATTATATAATTACTCTTTGATTAATGAAAAGCATTCACAGTTGCACGTCATTTTTGCACTGTTTCATTCTTCAATAACTGAGTAAATTGTGTGATCTATATTGTGAATTATGTGTTTTTCCATAGATATTTGTGCTCAATTTAATATGGTATCATATCCTCAATGGACAAGGCACTTCTCCTCCTCAGATATCCTACTGGATCATTTTTGAGCAAAATTGCTCCTTCCAGCTCTGCACCAGAAGCAAAAGGTTTACCACTTAATACCCCAAGTTAAGGAATTTTTTATCAAGCTTGCTTAATCAAATATGATGGGTGTGATGAAAACTTTAAATGTGCAAGTTGTTGACCTTATGGTGCCCCTTTTGTTTTTTTTTCATGTACAACTTCGAATGGCTCCATCAATTCCTCTTCTCACCCTATTCACAAACTATTCAGAATGGAAGATGAAGATGATTGCATCTCTGAAGAGACAAAATATCTATGATGTGTCTATTGGACTTGGTGAAGAGTCCTTTGAGAGAGAATATGACTGTCTAAATAAATGTGATGCAGCTTATGGAACAATGTGTGTGGCCCTATATCCTAGCATGCGCTACCTCAAACTATCTGTTAAAAATCCAAAGGATCTCTGGAGATTATTGGAAAGAAACCTTGGATTAATTGATGAGGATCATAATACCACTTTGGAGAGCACATCCATCACCATAATAATCCTTGATCCAAAAATCTCAGCCTCCACTCTCTCTGATGAAGTTGTTCAACATGAAGAACAAACAGAATCTTCTACACAATCAATTCGAATTGAAGATAGTCTCCTTGCAATGACTCCTTCTCCTGATGCTTTGGAAGTTCATGAAATCTCTGATATCTCATATCCTCATATTTATGAAACATAAGAAGACATTTTAATCTCTGATATTGAGGAAAAACACTACTGCACTTCCATGCAAACATTCAGCGGTGATTTTCCTTTGAATTCTATGCAAAATTTGCCAGTAATTGCTTCTGAAAGTGAAGAGAAATTTGATTTTTATCTCTCTAATGTTGCTTATGGTGTGAAAATATGTAATAAATTAGATATTTTGGAAGAAATATCAGATTAAAGAGTGATCCATTTTCTCCCCATGATCTAGATCTTCCAGCAAAATCTTGCAGGATTGCATGCACCAAAATTCAGAATTTTAAAGAAGAAGAAAGTTGTGCATCCACCGTCTTGGTTGGCCATTTATTTAGATATGATATGAACCTTATTGGATATGATATGATATTATTTAGATATGATCTGATATTCCTTGGTTTAATATTTCAAATTCATAATCTTTCAATACTGTTTGTAGCTGTTCTCATCAACGATGTGAAGAAACAAGTACCGCAAGTCTCCTACAAAACTGTTGTTGGGGATTTGATTTCATTTCACACTTTTGGATCTGTTGTGAACCTGTTTAGATATGATTTAATTTCTGATATGATATTATTTGGTTCATGTTTTAAAATCCAATATCTTTCAATCATTCTTGTAGCTACTCTCATCAATTCCGGTGTGAAAAATCAAGTACCGCAATTTCTCTTCAAAACTGCTGCTGGGGATTTAGTGTTAGTTTCCTCTTATGAGGTTGCTGATATTTTATTATGTGATTTATTATCTATTTTAGAATATATATAATACTATGGAGCTCAATAATTCTCTCTCAACAGTCCCAGTGCTTCTCTACCATCGATCACATGCTCATCTCCTCACAGAACTAGTAAAGAGGAAGACATTCTGCATCCGCCTGAACACTTTCTCCTAACACTTGGGGATAATTTTACCACTCATGGTTTTCTGATAACGGATGAA